>JAQIYA010001787.1:0-11560 GCA_034699355.1 Microtritia minima
GCCCATGCCCGCCTGCCCGCCCGCGCCCAAAAGCCATCATTAGTCAACACTATTCGTCCGTCTGAGTACGTGTTCGCGACACACACTTCGCTGATCACTCTGTTCGCACTGCAAGCCGATATGTACCCCTACTATTTAGTGATTTCTCCTTCAAATTTTATAACTTCTTTAAGTCTATCAGGAATCGACTCGTAAAGTGTAGTCACATCCTTCTTCATTAATCTGATGCCAAACAATTTGTGCGCAATGAAACAACGCCTCAGCGTTTATCGGTTTACCAAATTGTTTCATATGTCTAAATGTTATGTTATGTTATGTTATGCTATGTTTATACTTTACCTTTTAATACCGTAAGATAATTTTGACCATACATTTTCTATAATGTTAATGTCAGGACTCTGTGCCGGCCATTCTAACACATTGATAATCATATCTTTGTAATAGTCTTTTACTTTATTTGATGTGTGTATTGAACAATTGTCTTGTTGCCAAAAATATACCTCTTCAGTAAACAAATTATCTATATTTGGTATTATTGAATCTAATATTTTAATGTATTCGTTTGAATTAAATTTGTTTGAGATTCGATTGAGGTCTCCCAAACCAAATATAGTCATAAATCCATGCATATCAACAGAAAATCTTCCACTTCTGTTCTAACAATTAAATCACTATTAAATTGAGTATATTTTTGGCGCCAAACTTTTACTCTTCCATTTTTATCGCTTTGTAAAATTTTTTCATCTGAAAAAACAACTTTTTTCCAATCATTTATAGTCCAATGTTGTCGCGCTAAACACCAATCTAATCGAATTTGTTTATTTTTAGCATTAATTTCAGGTTTTTTCACTGCACTACAATTTTTATAGCCGTTATTATTTAGTTCTCTACGTATTGTAGTGGGACGGACTACAATTAAGGTTTAATTGTAATTTCAAGTCATTAACATTAATAAATGGATTATTTTTAATTGTGTCGACAATTTGTGTTGTATTTTCAATAGTTAATAATTTTTTACGACCACTTCCTGGCATTTTTTTCGACTTACAGTTTTTTCATTTGTCCATCTTTTAATCCATAATTTAATCGTGTTATACGTAAATCCAGTTTCAATACTAATTTGATTGACATTTTTGCCGGCATTATAAAGTGCTATGATTTTAACTTTTTCATCAGTTGTCAATTGTTTTTTATTTACAGTATAATTATGGTGAATATGAATACTATTTTCATTCATTATCACAAATTAATTGTAATATTTATCACAACATTGTTATCACAATAATCACGTGTATATTGTTATGACAGTGTACAGCTCTACTTAAGTGAAATAACAATAAACACCTCTATAAAGACAAACATCTGATTGAGAGTCAGCCATTTTTGCATTTTTATTTGACGTTTACTGTATGTAAAGCTCGCCTTCTCTGCTTTACGCACGTGTAATGTTGTCTATAGAAATATAAACAATAACAACACGCTTTCATTAACGCTGCGTTCAAAGATATTCAGTTTATTAGATTTATAATTGATATTTAATTGATAATTAATTATCATTTATTGAAAATAATATAAATCGTTTAAATTAATTGAATTATTATATCGATTGTTGAATAAATAGCACGAATCGCTATAAATAAGCCGTTTGTTTGCGTTCACACTTTTCCGAAGTGAAACACGAAATGAATAAATTTTTGTATGAATCGATTGCGAATCATTTGGAAAAGTATTGCAAAACAAGTTTATTTCGAAGAAATGCAAGTAATTTCATAGTGAAAGACATACACGAACCGAAATACTTGGATTGGCTTAAACCGCAAATACCATATTATCCTCTGCTCAACGTTCAGGTATTGCTCGCCATTTGTGGTGTTATGCGATCATAATGTCATCTCTAATGTCGTTACAGATTCGAGGCTACGATTACGCCACTCTTGAGAGCTATACATCATATCTGCATAAGTTGTTCAACAGATTAGGCGTTAGTGTAGTGCGGTGTTGGTGTGCGCCACACGTGGCCATGAAATACGACAATTTGAAGCGAGACTCAGAAGCTGTTCAATGCTCGCATTATTTAAATCTCTACGAAAGAAATATACAAATCGAGAATTTGAGCGCAAAGTTGGCGCCGATTTTGATAGAAGTGATCAGTAGTTCGCTTCCGGCGGCCATTCGTATGAGTATTCACGCTCACGATTACGACTTACACGAGAAGCCGAGATATATTCCCGACTTGCAGTTAGCGGCCTATAAGGAAGAGCTCAAAGAGTTGCTATTGACTAGTGGTGAGGATATTGATGTTAAGCCTGCAAAATAGTGTGTTCGGTATACAAATTGCAATATAAGAAATTATATTCTAAGTTAAAGTATTTTAAATTAAAGCTAAATTGCTTTATCAGAACGATGTTTGAATGATAATAAAACCAGTGTTTTTTACATAGTGTTTAATTAAATATCGATATGCTATCAGTTAAAAGTTAAAGCCTTGAATGCGATAAAAAAAATAAATTTGATTCATTTGTTATTGAATCGATTGTCTTTAATATAACAAAGTTTATGTACAGCTATTATTCATTTTTGTAAATGATTCTTCTGACACTCTAATAAATAGATAAGTTGATGATACCCTAATTTAAGTTTATGATCGTTTTGTTTTAATTGCCATTTATGTGATTTCGATTTGTTGTGCTGTTCGAAAGCAATGTTTCCACAAATAGTTTTATTGCAAACATCACATTTAAATATTTTAGAGTTATTTAATGGTAGTTCAATTTTAGGTACTGGCGATAAATTGCTTGAAAGTAACGTCTTATTAAAGTATGCCTCAACTATTTCGAAAGCAGGTTCGCTCACATTCACTGTCCATTTATCTAAATCAGTGCCATTCAGATTATATATATTCGGAACTTCTCTTTCATTTAATTTGATAAATCGATTTCTTATCCATTTTAATTGGGATTTGGCGTATTTTTTTGTGACAAATTTCATTTCTTCAATACCTTTATTTAATAATTGGTTTGCTTCCAAAGATTTTCTTTTGTCTTCATTTAATATTAAATACTTATGAAACTCTTTAAAACCAATTGATTGAAAAATACCGTTCGTATAATCTGGAACTCTATTATAAATAAACGAATTAAAAAACACGTCAATTACATAAGATTGAGAATTCTATTTAAATCAAGACAACAAAAGTTTCCAAAATTTGACAAATTTGACAAATTTAGGATTTGAATATCATTAACCAAATTTCAAATATTATTAAATTATTTTATTCACAGAAGTATAAATATCCGTGGATGAAAAAAATAATGCTTACAAATTGTGTTGAAGACGTTGTTCATTGTAATTAAGATGAAACTTCAAAAGTTCTCTTATTAATCCGCGTTCAATCATTTCATCAACTCGTTTGTCAAGTCGATCATTGAGAACTAAATTATAAATATTGTTAAATTCGTATTATTGAGTTAAATAAAAACTTAATACTCTTTTGATCGCACTGAACCCATAAGATAAGCGCGTTTTTATATCGAAGAGGTCCACCCAAATAAGATCCGCCATCGAGAGAGTGCTGTTCTTCAATCAGTTCACTGTAAAGTTTGCCGCTTTGTTGATACGCTTGCAAACATCTAATTATTTTGCGTTTGTTATTCCAGTGAAGATTTTCGGCAGACTTTGGATCGATTTCGTTGAGAATATTGTATAAACGCTCGCTCGAAATATCTTTTAAGTTTTCGCTATTTATTGGCCTTAAAAAGATGTTTTCCTTTGTAATACTATCGGAATAGTTGGCGCTAAACGTATGCGATAAGAGATTTTCACGATCACAGAGCAAAACATCGTTGCGTTCATCATTGATATGGTCTTCGATGAGAACTTCCCAAAGTATGGACTCTATATAATAATTAGTTCCGCCAACTATTATCGGAAGCATTCCTCTCGACGTCACGTCTTCGATCTGTTAATATAGATCTGTAGTCTTTTTTATTATTAAAACAATAAATAAAATCTTTAAAAAATAACAAATTAATACCGCATTCAAAGCCATATTACGAAAGTCGACGACAGTAAAACGTTTCAACGGATCTAAAAAGTCTATTAAATGATGTCTAACTCGTTGCCTGTCTTCGAGTGACACCTTATTGGTGACGATATCAAGTCCTTTGTAGACCTGAATGTGAGAACTCAATCAATCAAATAAACGCAAACAAACTATGGTTTTATCAAACCTGCATCGAATCGGCGCTAATTATTTCTCCATTAAATTTGTTGGCGATATCGAGCGCTAATTTCGATTTTCCACTCCCTGTTAAGCCGATTATCACCACTAATGACATATTTCTGACACGAATTAATTTATTAATAAACAACTTTAAAAATGTCATTTAAAAAATGATGATTTAATAGTTAATAAGTCGTTTGCTCTCTCAATAAATTACAACTTTATTAAAGCCACAAATTTGAAACGTGAAAAATAATTTTTACCTCGCGTTTCAATTTACCGAATTTAATATAAATTTTAAAAATAAATTTTAGAAATTCTAAAAAATTCTAAAATTTAAAAATCTAAAATTAATTAAAATAGTTTTTTAAAAATTCTAAAACAACATTATTTGTTCGCGTTTAACACGTTTTGCGTTTTCATTTGTTGACATATGTCAATGCATTGTAAACTGCACTTTAATTAACATCAATTAACGGCTAGTCATGTGATTATTGTGATAATAAAAGCGTTTTAGAAAATATTTTTTTATTATGAAAAATTAGTGAAATTCGAAATATTTCTCAAACAAGCGAACAATAAATAATTTGAAATAATCATGAATTGAATCAACAAAAACACGTGTTGGCAGTGACGCCCACTTTTCATTTCTGTAAACACATTTCAGTAAACAAACTTCAGCATACATTTCAGTTAGTGTTTACTTATTTTGGGTAATTTTGTTAAATAAGAATTAAAATATTTTGTAAATCTTTATAATTGTTGACACATTTAGTGGTTTGCATTTACTGTTCGGTCAAATGGAGATCTAAGGGATAGACTGTTGAGAATTGAATGAGAAATTGTCGGTTAACCGACTTATGACATGACAGATACGCTAATCATATCAAGAGCACAAATTGAGTGAGTTTTTGTTATTATTAATAACAAAACATTATTTAAATTTGACTATTAATTTAATAATTTGTTGTCTATTTATTTTACAGTGATAATGATATATATTTGAGGCAAAGAAATGAATTGATTAGTGAAGAGTATGAGAGAGAAAGTGATGACGAAGTGGTTGTGAGCGAAGAATGTGCCGAAGAAATGCTTTTAATGCAACGAATGGGACTTCCGATACAATTCGCCACAACTAAAGGACGAAAAGACACTCATATGGACGAACAAAATAGCAGACCTAAAATGACGAACTGTTCAAAAGAGCCTAAAAAGAGACGCTCCAAGTATTGGCATCAGAGGTATCGACTCTTTTCTCGTTTCGATGACGGCATTCAATTGGACAACGAGTCGTGGTATTCGGTGACTCCCGAACGCATCGCTCAACACATCGCTCGAAGATATTCGGATAATTACAGTATAATAATCGACGCGTTTTGTGGTGCCGGCGGTAACACTATTCAGTTCGCACGCATTTCCAATTACGTGCGCGTCATTGCCATCGACATCGATGAGCGTAAGATTCATTTGGCCAAACATAACGCTCAGATCTATTCAGTGAGCGATCGCATTGAGTTCATAATTGGAGATTATATGCTTTTGGCCAAATCGGGTGCACTCAAAGCCGATGCCGTATTTCTAAGCCCTCCATGGGGTGGTCCCAGTTATTTGAAGAAAGACAAGTACGAACTAAATATGATGACACCCAATGGCGCCGATGTTTTCAGTATTACTAAAGAGAATATCACATCTAATATTGGCTTTTTATTACCGAGAAATGTGAACACAAATGAATTAATAGTTGTCGCCGGAGAAGGAAATGCAGTCGAAGTCGAACAAAATATTCTCAACGGAAAGGTTAAAACAGTGACCGCATATTTTGGTTCTTTAATTAATAGATAATTATTTTTGAATACAGTATAATTTTCCTCTTTATAAAAATGATTGATTTATAGTATATGTTATATCATTTTTTTTGTCAATTATATTTTAAAATAAAATATATATGTGTGTGTTTTATTCAATTCATATAATTGTCAAATATATATATATTTGACGTTAATTTGACGATAAAATATTTCTATAATTTTTAATTTGATGCTGCCATATATGAGGTAAAAATTCGATATTATGATTATCTCTAAAATAAGGCTCTTCTTCTCGAAGCCATTCATCGAAATTGAAATCCGGAATAAAGAATTTAATTTCACGTTGAGCTGAATGAAGCGAATCTGCGCCGTGTGTGGCGTTTCGCGTGTCGGTTAAACCGAATTGAGCGCGAATGCAATTCGGATCTTCATGTCGTGCTCTAACAAAGTGTTGATATTTCTATTATTATCACATTTAATAATCTAATTTTTAATTCAAACAAAATGGAGATAAACTTTACTTATAAACTTTTGTGGGTCCCATCATTTTTCTCCAATGATTTATAGCATTTTCTCTCGCGATAATATGTGCTGATATCAATCCACTTGACATAAACGACACTAATCTTGTAAAAAAGAATTTCTCTAAAAACAAATCATAAACAAATTTATCTACTATTATGAAACTACCCTAAATTTACGACTATAGCCCGTCCCCTTGTATAGCCCTCACAGCTTAAATTTTTATAAATTAGACGTATTAAAAACAGTTTCATGTATAGCCCGCACTACATATCTATTAATTATTGTAAAACAATAATATTTAAAAGTCAAGTGGTACCACATTTTGCACATGAGTTATATATACTCAAAGCTTTATGAGTTTAATTTGATTATCGATTTATTTTCTTGATTATCGCTATTAATTATGAAATAGTAACAAGAATTTGTAATATATTTTTATAAATTTGATTAAATTAAACATTTTGAAAAAAGTTTCATGTATAGCCCGCGGGCTATAGTCGTAAATTTAGGGTATTTAACTCATATTTATATCTTATTTGAATAACAAGTTTATTAAGCATTATTTTTGTTATTGAAAAATAGATTAAAAATGTATCAAAACAAAAATAAAGTTTACAGAAATGCGTTGAAAATTATTTAAGTATTAATTACATGAACATTAAGTGAAATACATTTATGGCAAATAAGTTATACCTTTATGTTCGGAATAAAACATTTCGGCTTCGTTTTCACGCAATTGAGTCACAACTGATCGAACAAAATAAAACCCATTGTTTAACATCAATTGTTTAATAGTCTAAAATATTTTTACATAAAATAAATAAAGTTTAAACAAACGAATTTTGTTAAACATTAATCTTAAACAATAAATAGTTGAAAGTTTTTATAATTTATAGTTTACAATTTGAATATGTGGTGAAAGTTATGAGATTAATGGAAAACCTATATGTTATAATGCAAAACTTGAAATAATATATTATTTTACACTATCGTATGGCTATTATTGAATTTGAAATAATATTTAAAAAGAACATTAATAAACAACTTTTACTCTAAAATCAAGTTTATTATAAAACATTATTATAATTTGCATAAATGATTATAATTTGTTTTAAAACAATCATTAATTTCTATAATAGCTGTCAATATAACAGATATGATGTATATTTATAAAAAAAAGTGCATAACTTTTTACAAAAATACTTTCAATTTTCAAACAAATTATTTACAGACATCAAAAATTGCAAACAACTTCTAAAATATATCATATTTAACATTAATATGAATCGTTTTCTAAAGAAAGGGCTAATTATTTATACATATAAATTATTGTTGGATTAACTGTTGGATTATTGGATTACTACAAATAATGATTCAAATTAGCTTTCTTTAGATAACGTTTCAAACGATTGTTTAAAAAAATTAAATTTGCGTTTTTTATTTGTATGTCAAGGAAATTGTTTTTATTGATATCAATTAAAGAATATCATTCTAAATGACAGAACAATATTGTAAAATGTAAATAAACTCCAAGTTATATCAAATCAAACTTACTTTACAGACAATTGGATTTCTACAAACATCAGGTTTAAGAATAGCTAAAGTCAGCTCTAACTGTGGCTTCGCTGAAGTGCATAACTTTTTGATATGCATTTGAAAACTGCCCAACAATTAACTCACATTTCACTTTTTCAAAACTAATTTCTCGTTTAACTCAAATTCAATACTCGACTAAAGTCACAATAAAATCCTTTTAAAAACATTACAAAAACATGCGCTTCTCATAGCAGTTAACACAGTGTTAAACTAAATGTAATAAAACAGCTGTAATGACTTTATATTGAATAAAGTCATTTGCAGTATTTCTCCATCTGTTGGACAAGTTATTTAATAAATGCTAAATTGTTTTTATTATTAATTATTGTTCTTTAATTTTAATTATTAATAAACTTTAGATCATAAAATTAATTATATAATTAATTATTATATAAAACAAATAAATAATCAAAATAAATATTAAATAACTTTTAATTTAATATTTATTTTATCAATCAATTACATTATATTTTCATTGCAAAAATTAAAAATATTTACTATTTTGATGTGTTTAACTTTACATATAAGCCAACTTATATTTGAATTGAATTTTAAAATAATGTTTTAAAACTATTATTATAAAATACTAAACATAGAAAATTTTTACTTTTTGCTTAAAATTATACAAACCAAGACATTTTAATAATTTTCAAATTTTAATCAAAGCCATCAAATTCTTTGACAGATTTTATTTTGAAATATTCTAATAATTCAGGAAAAATGTATGGAATTGAGGATTTAATTTCAATATCATCGTCACTCGTACTGTCACTTGTAATGTAATTTCTGTCAATATATCATTTGAATACAATTCTATCACTCGAAATCAATTTTTCATACAATTGTTATTTTATCTCAACATTCAGAAATCGATTGAATATTTCTACCGTCGAGACTCTTTTAAATTGATAGTGATTGAGTGCATAAATATAAATCGATCCATTATCCTCCCGGTATCACAGTTATACCTCAATACTTTCTTAATTTTTCACTTATTCTTTATAGCGATCGAATATGATTTGTGCTTTTTGACACAACATTTAAATGAATTAAATTATTTATTGTTAATATTAAAATACAAATAATTGTGTCTTTAAATTACGATATAGACTCTAATATAAAAACTTTTCTAAAGTTCATCAATACATTAGTTTTTCATCTTTCTTTCAATGCAATTTTCTACGCTTGGTCTTATACACCAAACCGTTGAATACATAAGAAGTTATGGTAAATATATTATAAAATCTCAAAATATATGTCAATGCAATCTCATTTCGACACATGGATTAAATATGGGAAATAATTTTCCCTAAAAATAATTGAGAATTTTAACCAAACTAAAATTTAATATAGCATTTTTAAATTTTATAATAATTTATTTACAGTAATTAATTAAAAAGTTCGTTTTACATAAGCAGAGAGTTGCCCTTCTTTCCGGGCCACGACTCTTTGGCGTATTTTTTCTTTTTCGGCTCATTAACAGAGCTCATATCAAACTGCTCATTGGGTCCGATCGACGGCTGGTCAAGCGTTTCTTCAATTGGCTTGTCTAAGTCAACGTCTGGCGCAGGATTTGGTAAATGAATTCCCAGTTTGACAGATAATGAAGTAGAAAACAAGGGACTGCTGTGATGCGATGAGAGATCGGTTTGCATTCTGCCCGATCTCGAAGATGACACAATGGCTGACTTGTCGTAATGAATCATTGATAACGTCGACGGCTCGGGACGAAACTTTTTATGTGGTATTATTGCGGAGTGAATTAAGTTTCGAAATCGACCCACGGATGGGTCGATGTCTTCCGGATTGATCACCTCTTCGTCTTCATTGAACGTGACATTATCTTTTCGCTTTTTGCTCGATGTCTTTATCTCATTGTCAGTTATGCCTAACATACTAATTCTCCTGTTATGCGCGGTATTGAATTCTGTCAAATTCTTAACATAACAAAAAAAACAATATTTATTTTTTTGGTCAATTTATTAATTAAGTGAGCGTACGTCGAGTTCCGTTTCAGTTTCTGGTAAACCCAAGAGACAGCTCTCCACGTCATCAGAGTTTGCTTCGTTTGTAATCACTTTTTGAGTTGGCTTTTCTCTTAAAATATAAACTCTTGTTGAGGCGCCAAAATGAAATTGGCTGTCAATTGGCAATTGTGTGGGTTTGTTTGATTCAATTCTTACACTACCGATATAAGATCCGTGAGCTATATTAACCAAATTGTAAGATGTTTTAAAATAGATAAATGAAATTATAACACAAATGATAGCAAATAGAATTTTTAAACTTTTTAAATATATTTTCAATAATTTTTAAAACAAATGAAATTAAAAACATTGTTCATTATGTCACCTCACCTCGAAGAGGAAGCGTAAGAGAAATGGAGATATTTAAATATGAAATAAAAAGATGCTCAAATAAAATTCAAAAAACCCTAAATTTTATAGATTGTCAAAATATATTCTATAATTATATAATTAAATGAAAACAAATAAATTTTTTATTTAAAAATAAGCAATATTTTAATTTATTAATAAACTTAATTTAGACTTCTAAAAGTTACGGGAAAATTTATAGGAAAAAGATTTAAAACAAACAAAGTCATACATTAACACTCATTTGAACGAATTAAGATATAATAGAAATACCGTCAAAGCAAATAATCACGTAATAATCACGTACTACTTCCCAAATCGACGAGAAAAGCTCTGTCCAAGAGTTTATGGTAGACAAGAGCGGAGTGAACGCCTGCAACAGAGCTGAACATTAGACTGGGTTTGAGTGTGAATGTGTTGAATGTGCTGAATGTGGTACTGACGCGAACACGACGCGTGATCGATGCAGAAGTCGGTGAGCGTCGGATTGCGGCCAAACAGATAGCACTTCTTCTCGTCGATCATCAGTTTCTGCAATAACCACACATTAGATGCGAAAATGTGCGAAAGTCTAATAACGCTTAAGTCGTCACTTCGAGAGCAAGCGCTGAATAACCATCGCGTTTGCAAATTTATCTCTTTTATGATTTTTATGGCATATTTGGTTCAATTGTTAGTCTCACGTTAGAGACTAACAATTATCTGTTATATGCGTCTGTTATATATGTCTCGTTTGCAAATCGAAAACAATCTGAAAGCGCACCAAATATCTATCGCTCACTATTACCTGAAAAAGTTTGCCATCTTTAAGGACATCCAAATGCAGGCCATTCGGAGGTTTGCCGGCCCTACACGTGAAGATGACATGATTGTGACTGTCGTGACATCACATCAGCATTACATGCAAGCATACCATTTGGGAACGTCGTAATGGTTCGCAGCCATAACTCATAGCAATTGATTTGATTTGATTTGATTCGCAACCAATAGAACCCAATTCGTCAAATAGTGCTCAACTATGACGACCTCTTTCG
>JAQIYA010001788.1:0-11554 GCA_034699355.1 Microtritia minima
ATGGAAAGGTATGGAAAGGTATGGAAACGTTAGTAAAAATAGATTTATATATATTTTAAAAAGCAAAGTAGACTGTTATTTGAGAGATGCCTATCTCTCATTTCAGCATATTTGAGATGTCAATGCGTTTACTCTATAGTGGTAAAGAAAAAAATTATCACATTTTGCAAGACTTAGTGTTTGAGACTAACTTTGAGACGGACTTTGCCAGAGTCTGGAGTCTTAGAGAGTCTCTAAAGTTGAAGTCTGAGACCGAGTCCGAGTCTCTAAATTATAATGAAGTCTATCAGATTCTATAAATATTTAACAGAATAGTAGTGTTTTTGTTTATTTTAAACTTAACATTAAATTTCAAGTTCATATATCAATGATATAAAACTTTTATCAAATTTTTATATCATTGAAATAATAAAAATTAATTCTTAAAACACATAAAATATTTATTTGTAATACAATTTAATTCTTTAAGAGACTCCGAGACTATAGTTTTAGAGTCATAGTCCGAGTCTTAGTTAAATCTTAGAGTTTGGAGTCCGAGTCTGAGACTCTATCTTTTAACACTAGAAATATTTTTAATTTTGTTTAAAGTTTGAAATACCTGTAAATAAATGATTTGCGATACTTTTATAGGAAATATGAAAAAGCGGTGAACAGGTCTACGTTTAGATTTGACATCAAACACCTCTAATATAGAAGAACTCAAATATTGTTTACGTATGAAAGTTTGAAAGTGATGTTTGAAATTGAATGAAGTCAACAGAAGTGAGTCAACACTCAATATTAAGTGAATTACTGTTAATTGAATGCGTTTTTGTTATCATTTATCAGATTCATATCTTTTCGCACAAATGAGTAAAAGTAGCAAAAGTCGAGTCGACAAGTCTTTCTTCGAGTGGGCCTCGCATTCGGACTCGTCGGCCGACATCACCGACGCTGAGCTCGAAAAAGCTTATAAACTCGATTTAGACGTTTGCAAATCGAAATCAAACAAGTAATGCAATGATAAGTTTGAATCCTATACTCACAGTCACACCAATACAGGAACTGCAGTCAGAATCCTCGCTGTCTTAACGGTTTGGGAGAGAAGGCATGGCTCAGCGATTTCGATGACAAGTGCTGGCAAAACATTGAAGACCCGAATAATGATTTGCGAACCAAAGACATGTTTGTCGGTCTCAAGAATTTGGGCGCCACTTGTTATGTGAACAGCTTATTGCAGGTATGAGTGATTGGAAGAGTGATTATTAGTTGTGCTCAATGTTTGGTTTGACGTATTCTTCATCTCAGGTGTGGTTTCAAAATCCTTTCTTACGTCACGCCATTTACAAATGGCGTCCCGAAGAAGATCCCGAAGAAAACGAATCTCACAGTAATTTATTGGAGAGTTCGGACTCTCAAGAGATTCACTATTTTCCTGTTAGTTCTGTGGGACGCTTGCAATTAATATTTGGATTTATGCAGTTTGGGTTAAGATGTTCTGTCGATCCCTCGCCTATCATCAAATGTCTTAAGTTGGATGAGTCGCAACAACAGGACGCCCACGAATTTTGCAATCTCTTTATTACTCACATCGAAAAGAAATTAAATTTTCAAAGCGATAAGAAAATTAAAAAAATAATTGAGAGTCAATATTGTGGGAGATGTGCATACATTACAAGATGTCAAAAATGCGGCGACGGTTCGCGAAAAGAGTCTCAATTCTATGAATTAGATTTAGGAATAAAAGGATGCAAAGATATATTTGACTGCTTAACAGAATATTTAAAGGAAGAAAGTTTGGAAGGAAATAATCAATACTATTGCGAAAAATGCAAATGCAAACAAAATGCTAAACGTTTTATTGAGTTGCAGAAACTGCCGCCTTTTTTAACACTGCAATTGTTAAGATTTATTTACGATCCACAAAAGGGTGGAAAGAAAAAGCTAAACTCTTTCCTCCATTTTCCGGACACAATTGATATGAAGCCATATATTAATTCATTATTACAGTATTCTAATGAAGAAACGACATATCATTTGAGTGCAGTTTTGATACATCGCGGTCCGAGTGCGCACTCCGGCCATTATATTGCGCACATTAAAGATCGTATCACTGGTTTTTGGTATAAATTTAACGACGAAAAAGTTGAAAAAATTGAGGGTAAAAAATTGAAGTTGGATTCGGATGACGGCAATGATGATGCAATAAATGGCAGTGATATCAATTTAGGAAAGAGCAAAGATAAAAGTAGCCATTATTCTAATAACGCATATATGCTTGTTTATAAAAATGAAACACAACAGTCCTCTAATTTAACTGACAATTTCGACGATTGGGATGTTCCCCAGTATTTGAGGGAAGCTATCATTGATGATAATAACAAATTTCAACAAATAATTGCTGAACTTGAACTCAAAAGGAATATCCATATTAGCGAAATCAAAAACCATCAGCAAGAAGTTAAAAATATTTATGAATCGCTGAGTACAGCTTCAAAAGAATCGTATGCTATCATTTCAAAATCATGGCTAATTGATTGGTTAAGTAGTCGTCTTTTAAATAAATTAAATCCAGTCGATAACAGCATATTATTGTGTCCTCACCAAAATTTGAACTTCAATTCTATTTCATCGTTTAAATGTATTTCTATTCGAGGCGCTGATTTGATTTATGAGAAATATGGTGGCGGACCACGAATCGATAAAAGCATGTTATGTCGTCAATGCATTTCCAATCAGGCGATATTAATTAAAGCTAAAGCTAAAGTAGATGAGGACCAAAAATTTATTACATCGCAGCTAAAATTTACAATATCGCAAAATGAGCATTGTTTCTGGATTGGCAAAGAATCGTTTCGCAATTGGAAAAGCCTTAAATTGAATTATATAACTGACAAGTGTTTTGACAAACCTATTTTATTTTCTCAAGACTCAAATCAAGTGGATTTACGTGAGATAAGCAATTCAAAGTGTGATAATGAAAATAGTTTTAATCGCGATGTGCTCTGCGAACACGGAGGTCTAATGCCAAATGCCGACAATAGAAGACTTATTTCCGCAATGATTTGGGATGTGTTTAAACGGCATTTTCCTAATGCGCCCCAATTTGAAAGAGACGCAATGATATGTCAAAAGTGTGCCTTATTAGCGGCTCAATTAGAGACCGATAAAGTCAAATCTAAAGAATCGGCTTCCATTCAAAAGTGCTGTCTTCTCGATCTCTGTCAAGAAAGACGTCGATTATCTTGGGATGATTTATCGGATCAATCTATTTATTACGTTTTGAGTAGAAAATTTTTGAAGGAATGGAAATATTACATAAATGACTCATCAAAATACGATAAACCGAATCGCATACAGAATGGCGAACTACTTTGCCCGCACTTATTGTTTTTATATCCATTAGAAAATATGGAATTGAATGGAGACAACAGCAAGTTTGTCGTTATTTCCAGTGAAGAATGGGATTTACTCAAAGACTTTTATAACTTTGATTATCAAATTAAAATTAATGTTTCGAATCTAAATGGACGCAAATATTTTGAATCTACTCCTTCGCATTGCATTTCGTGTCACGAAAGCCTTATTCTGGAAGAAGAACGCGATCGCTTTACATACACTAATCAGTGGATTTATATTCGTAAAATTGAAAACAATGAAAATCTTTCTGATTCAACGCCAGAATATAGCGAAGAAACTGATTTGTTTCAAAAGTCCAATAAAAAGCTTAAAAAGCAAGACTCAACTCCTTCAGGAGGAAATCATTGTCTCAGACGGAGTTCACGCAGAAGAAAGAATAAAAACGAAAAAGAAATTAAAGTTTCCTCCACTGACACTCTGAAAGACCTAAAAGTGCAGATAATGACAATTTTCAAAGTCGCACCTTTTGATCAGCATTTGTCACTTAATGATAAACCTTTGTTATGTAATGAAAAAACTTTGGCTCAACTTTATATCGAACCCTACTGTACTATCACTTTAAAGGTAAGCTATTTAAATGATAGTCATTGAATTAATGTTTGATATATTTAGCATATTAAGCCTTTTTTACTTAATTTTTTGTCACAAATTTTTGTCATTACGATTTAATTTTATCTCGTGAAAACTCAACGAATATTTATATTAAAAGAGTGAACAGATTGTCGAACTAAAAGATGAAATGTGTGATTATTCCTGTAGACTCGGTTTGTTTTCCCATCCTTTACTGCAACTTTGCTTTACTTTCTTGTACCGAAACTATGCGATGGACGAAAAAAATTGAGATTTGAAGTAACTATTGAATGCTAGAGCTATGCAGAGTGAGAGAGCAATTATGTATACACAGCGAGTTGAGTTGAGTTTAATTTAAAGAGCGGCAAAGTGGAGGACTTATGATGCATTAGTATAGAAATGATGGGGACATTTGATGAACAGTGAATGCGATAGCTTATGTAACACTAAATATCAAACCCGTGAGAACTTGTGTGCATTACGGCAGTGAGCAGTCAGTGTAGTGCGAATCGCGATGCATTCAAAGTGCGCACCAGTGTATGCCTGCTTGCAATGCTGAGCGAGTGGGAGCTTCCTCTCAACCCTTCTGCTCTCGAATCGTATCTCAGTTATCCTGAGTTACCCTTTGGTTCCCTTTAACCCTTTCATATGTAGGAACTCTGCAATAGGTATTGTGCAGCAGTTTATTTCACAACAAATATTGTTCGCCAATAGTGGCATACAGTGGCAAACAGTGAGATGTGAACTCATCGAAAAGGTTGCAATGCGTCCAATGTCAAGGTTAGGCAAGGGTGGGAATAATTGACTATTTCAGGCCTAATATGATTGCAACTTTATAATGATTTGTACCCATATTCTCGTATAATCTCGATATATATGCGAAATTAACGCTAATCTATATTTGGGTTTTACATTCATTAAATTGATTCTTAATGACGTTTCACTCATTCTTAAATGTGTTTTGTGTCCTTGCGTTGCGATGAGAAGTAGTAGTTTAGACTTTAGTTACCATTTAAGTCTAGACAGCATTTCACTATTGACTATTAGCTTAATAAGTTTCTAATGGCTCAACTTAACAATTTCGAGCTCGAGCTTAAATTATTAATCTTATTACTAATTAATAATTACTAATTATGTTGAGCTACAGCTTGTTTAGCCTATGCTTTAAAAATGAGTTTTACTCTTATAAGTTATAACTTATATTCTTATATTCAGAATTTTCAGGAGAAATAATTAGATCTAAAGATCCTTAGTTTGATTTATGTTATGTACATTTATATTTACTTAAATTTTATATTTGTTACATTTATAAAAGTCAAAGGATTTCCCTAAATTTGAGGTCTCTTCTTATAAGTAAGAGCGGGGCTTACGGTTCATAAATTAATAAAATTTGTTTTTCGTGGACGAAATGGACATAATTTCATAGAAATTAGTTTTTTACTGTTAAATAAAGTAAAAAACTGGTTTTATCGATTAAATAAATAATAATAATTACGACAATACAATACAATTTATTTAATCACTTGTGAAGTCTATTTTTATTTTTAAAAATACATCTTTTTCAATAAAATTATTAGTTTTACTGAATTTGTCTGAACTATTCATTATAATAAACTTTATTTTTGAAGACAAAAAGTTTTTTAATTTACTCTTAATTTATTGAATACCTTTCATTGACGCAATCGTCAACATCTTCAGTTCTAATGAGACTGAATTGATATAAGTTGCTTAACTTTGCCACTTGTTTGCTACAGTTTTTGCGGTTTGTTATTGCTGTAACTTTACATTCTTGGAGAGCAGTGTTAGTTTGAAGTTTAAGTACAAGTTGTTGCATAATTGTTGCTTTCTCACTATGTAAGAGCTGTTAATTGTGAAGAAACTTTCTATTTTTATTATTTAAAAATTTTTAAAAAATTTAGATTTCTATTAAAGAATTGTAAGCATACATAGATAAAGTAAGATACATTTCTTTAATATGAATACATTAAATGAGCAATGTTTGTCTAGTCTCATGTAACAACTTATCTGAAATAATGCTCATCCATATTATTATTTGTTTAATTTTCAAATTCACTTTATTGATAAAAACTTTGATTATTTCGTATAAGCTTTCAGATAATATTAAAATAATATTAAATCGAAAAACATTATATTGAACGCAAGAAATAATACAATTAACTAGAGTTTAAACTTATTTATAATTAAAACCCAGATTTGAAAGTGAAAAATTTCGTCCTGAGCTTACTATAACCCAATTTAATTTAATAGTATTTTCGTAACACAAGCCGTTGAGAGAGGAATTAATTCGATATGTTTATATACCTTTGGGGTTCATTCGGCTTTTTTGCGGTTCGTGTTCTTTGCTTCTTAACTATAAATATTTAATATACATTTAATGTAAATGTTATACTAATTAATCACTCCTGCGTTGATTTAATGTTGATTATTTGTTTTTACTCAACTTTAAAATTTACTTAGAGTTAAACTATGATCGAGTTTTTTCATTAAAACTATCAGACACTTTGCTCGCACTTTTGGTTTTAATATGATTTTTCTAATTATGGTAATTTTTATTATATTTTAAATTAGTGTGTTTGTCGACAATTTCGATAGTATTTAATGGTTTTAAGAATTTAGTTATGGAATAATTGAAATATGGAAAGTGCTTATTCATATTAAGCACATTTATACTTTTTATACTTTTTAAAATAATGCTTTTTTTAATTAAAAAAAATCTTACGCTGCTTTAATTATATCTGAAGAAAACATATTTTATCATTAATGCTTAGCTTCCAATGTAAAATAAATATGAATGAGATAAGTTGACCACTATTTTTGGTAAATTTATCTTTTTTCATATGAGATGTGTGCTCATGAATATAAAACATACATGTAAACATACAAGTGTTTTTTGTATATTGTTAACAAAATATTTTTCATTATTCATTTTCATTATTATCGTTCGTTTGAAAAGTTTTAGCACATTTTAAAGCACGCACCATAAGCGCTATATATTTAGATTTGCATCATAAACTAGTATTTTGGCCCGTTTTAACAAACTGGCATTATAGATACTTTACTTCCCGAATACCATTAGTCCGTCAAAACCAACTTAGCCTCTCACCCCTGGACCCTCTCAATCCATTTACCCCTTCAATTATTGATCCCTCAACTCTTTACCCCCTCAATCAGAGATCCCCTCATTCGACAAACTAAGCCGAACTCATTTTAATGACATCACATGTTGTGTTATGTTATGAATTCTGGAATTTTTCTGCGCCTCTCTAACTGGTCACCTACTGGTCACGCCCCGACCACCTCAACCCCTACGGCACCTTTCAGACCATACTGGGATCAGACAAATATATATGCCATGTGGGGGTACCGCTGGCCAGTTTCGAGTCTATAGTAGAACAGACAAACAGACAAACAAACAAAAAAACAAACCAACAAACAAACATGTGTATCAATACAGATGTGTACAAACATGTGTATTAAATAATATTAAGCTATTAAGCTTATAAAGTAATATAAGTTATATTAAGCTTTTTTACTAATTAGACAATCTTATTCGATATTGAAATAGACATTTAGAAATTAAAGATATATAGACAGTAAATTTTTATAATTACTATTGAAATTTAAAAGTGTGCATACTTTTACCCCATTATTTTATGTTAGTATTTAAAACCAATAACTTATACCGCAGTGGAAACTAATATTTTCCCAATTTTTATAGTAGAAAATTAAAATAATGTTTACTTTAAGTAAAAGTTTTAATAATAGTGTATTTATAATAATATAATAAATATTTGAGTAATGTCTGTAATTATAATAATAATGTGCAGTTTGTTTATGATAAATAATGGGTTTATTGTTTGTTTGAATATAGGTTGACGAAGAGCCGACCGACGACTGCACTATCATTGAAGATGATTACATTAAAGGTATTAACTTTCTGTTGAATTGCTAATTTTCGGCTTTCCTTCTGCATTTATAACTAATTAATCATTTATTAAATTCAAACAACATGAGTGACTAACACATGCACATCCCTGAGGCCATCTCTCTCTGGCATATTGATCGCAGTTCTTGCCATTTCTTACTATTTCGCACACTTTCTGTTACACTCTCTGTTTCTCAATCATTGTAATACGTGTTATGCTTAATGTCTTACGTAATATGTAAGATGTTCTCCACATACATGTTGTAGATATGTATAATAGCTGTCACATTATCATAATGCTTATTGTATGTGAATAATGATGCATTATTATGGCATATCCGGTCACTGCATTGCTTCGCATTTGCGTTACACTGATATACTTATTCTAATTTTTTATTTCCTTTCTATGCTTTTTTCTTTGCAGGTTCTGCTCCTGAAATTGGATTCAAGGGTAAGCAAAAAATCAAACTAAATTTTTTTCTAATTGATATATACATGTAAAGGTGCGTAAAAAGTTGGATGAATAGATCTAACTGTTTGATTACTAGCCCTTCCATCACTTAAAGAGCGGATACAATATTGTGTTGGAGACCATATGCACTTTTTACTAAGTTTTTTTTAGAACAAAAAAGCGTTTGCGTTTGAGATAGTAGTGAGACTGCACTGCTTTTTATTGATAATCCTTTGAGGTTTTTGGGGAAGATTTTTTCTCAACATAAAAAAGTCATTATATATTCGAAAAAGTAACCGAAAGCATATGGCATCGAGAGAGACAGAGAGACACGAGAGACGATGAAAAATACGGGCTACACATGATATGCATGCCATGTATCGCTCTATACCTGCGATGTGCACCCCTTCCCCACACAAATCGCTGCCTTGAATTCACAGATAAGACGATGATCGTTGGGGAAACTGAAGAAGAAATGTTCAGTTCTTCTCCAGTTTTCATCATCAATCGAGTTGATGTGTCAGTTCGCGCATTTCTAATCGATTTTTTAAATGATCATTCTTAGCCAGCTTTGGCGCCTCTTCACGACTCATTACCGCACACTTTTTACTCCAATATTCTATTTGTATTGATTACTTTTTAAATAAACAGTTACTTTTAATCAATAAATTCGGTTTACTTTTTTATTGTTAGTACTCAAACAGATTTCATATTTAAACATTTAGTCACTACCAGTTATTTTCCAAATTTATGCATAATTTTCAATCATTTTCATTCGATTTTTTTTTGTTAAAAGAAGAGTATGAAAAGATTGTTAACTTAGATAACTTAAATATAAAAAGTTGTACACTTTTATATCTTATATAAAAGTATTGAATGACATATTAAGATAACATATTATGTTAATTATCACTTGATTAGGATTAATAACAATTATTCTCAATTATATTAATATTTTAGTCAGATATTTACGTGTACTTCATATGCCATTATATTTATGATCGCGATTTTATTCCAATTAATAATACAGAATATTTATTTCAACTTTACAACATTTGAAAATATTAAAAACTTTGTTTATAGATTTTATTATTTAATTAACTATTATAATTTATCAAATATGTTTTGTTTTTATTTTAGGGACTCAACTTCAAGAGTAACCGCACCGAAATTATATTTATGATAAATACAAATTTGTGATTAGTAATTAATAATTTTGTTTATAAATACATGTATACATGTATTATTGTAAATAATATATATAATTCGTTTTAAATGTAAAAAACAACATTGTATTCAATATAATAAATTGTAAATTACATTACATTACTTTCTCTATCATATATATATATATATATATATATATATTTTACTTTTAATTTTTTCTTATTATACATTTTAATTATTCAATGTTTATTCAATATTTTTTGAGGAAATGTTCGGAAATTATTTGAAATTTCTGAAAAATCATCTGAATTTTGAACGATAAATCAGTATGAAGACAGTATAAGATAGCAAATATGTGCATATAATTAGTAAATAGTAGAGCTTTGTTAGAGATATAGTCTAATAATATTTTTTTAAATTTTTTGCAAAAATTTTATAACAATACACTTAAGCACAGCTTTAAAAAAGAGCAAAGCGCTCGTAACACTAAATAAATCTAATTTTTAAAAATAAAAACACGAGTGTGTATGCTTGGTTAACATATATGACACTTGTATCTAAAATTTATGTTAAATCTAGTTTTGCATTTTTTTACAAAAATTGAAAAAGTCTAAAAAATTACAAAATTTAGAATTATTCATTAAAAAAATTTAAAGAATTTGTAATATAAAATTTTTACTAAAATAATGATAATTTTAACATTGATTGCATTTACTTAGATTTATTAGGGACCGCGGAAAATAACCTCGTTTTTTGATTTCAATTTCAAAGTTAAATTTCTTTATAACTAATCACAATTAACCAATTAAGTAAATGCCATCTTATACTATCACTATCGGTCAACTATCCACTAATATGTCCATTCCCTACTCATAAAACTACTACGGTTTTAAATCATAAAATCAAAAGATGGTTATTTAGACATCTTTTAAGTTAAATTTTTCTCTACCTATAAAGTATTACAGGGATTCAAACAAATGGTAATTTGAAAGTGCAATACCTGTAGTATAAATTGGGTGAGTATGAATATTGCATCTAAACTCATTCAATTATTATTAAATAATTTTTAATTGTTGTGGTTTAGCATATGTTAATTTATATGTGAAAATGCATATGCAACACAAAGACATTTTTTATTGTCTTTCCAACCTGTCGAAGATGGTCAGACAGTGTCATATTTTGATAAATAAGCATTTCTGCTAAATCGTGTATAGTTTGGTGTGCATCAGATTCAATACTGCCACGCAATAGTTGTATATCTGCTCCTGATGGTCAATCAAAACAAAGCCAATATTAGAGTCCATAATCATCCGATCAAAAGTTTTTTAACCATTTTTGTCATAGAGTGACACATAGTATTAGAATATAATGAGTCAATCTTTCTGTTAACTTCAGTTTCTTTACCATTAAGAATAAAATCTTAAAGCATAAAATTGTGAATATGGTTCTTATCGAAAGACATCGAGAGATCAGCCAAACAAAAGATATTTAGATTTTAGTTAAATGAGAAAATTTTAGACACTTATATGACAAAAAGAAATGTGTACAATATTAATATCGAAAGTGATATTAATCTCAATGCATAATCTCAATTGATATTACAAATGAATCTCAATAAATTCAATTTATTCGTAATGAATTTGTAAATACAGATAATATTAATATTTTTTGTTTGCTAATTAGAAAATTTGCTTTAATTAAATTTACTTAAATTCGAATTTTTACAAATAAATTCAAAAAAAATTCTGCTTAAATTATAAAATTGTTTAAATGGCTAATAACTAACTCTATATGTTAAGTTGCAATTTTAAATAGTAGTGAAAGAAATAAGTTTAGAAATTTTATTTTTTTAAATTCAACAAAAGAGTTAGATTTTCAAAGTTATTAAAAAATGCGAATCATGTTTAGGTGCGAATGGAATACATTTTAAAAGTTTAAAGTTCTGAATAGATTTTGTGGCAAAATGTATATAAATATTTTAATTTTGAAGATTATTTATTATAGATTTAATTATAGTTTTT
>JAQIYA010001789.1:0-11546 GCA_034699355.1 Microtritia minima
GATTAGACTTGCGATTGCAGTGATCTTTATAGACCTGAAAAGTTTTATGAATTTTATTTAAAATTACAAAAACTTTTAAAATACAGTACCATATAAGGCGTTCCGGTCTCGATCTGGGACTCGATAATAGCAAACCAGAGCCTGAGCCCTGACCTGTCGCTTAACATTTGTTTAATTTGGTAAGTCTTTAAGAGATTTATCATTTTCACAACTTATAAACGTTTTATAAATTTTTAATTAAAAAAATTTTTTTT
Source organism: Microtritia minima (assembly GCA_034699355.1). NCBI lineage: Eukaryota > Metazoa > Arthropoda > Arachnida > Sarcoptiformes > Euphthiracaridae > Microtritia > Microtritia minima. The sequence goes on from JAQIYA010001789.1 coordinate 255, forward strand.
TAATTTTTTAAAATTATTTATTTATTTATTATTTATGAATTTTTCATAAAAGCAAAAGTTAATTAGACTTTTAAGTTGTCAAAGAAGAGATATAAGTTTGACATTAGTGACTAATATGTACTAATATGTAATATGTATTTTTATTCTGTTCTTTTTAGTTATATGTAAAGTATTGTTTAAATGTATTGTTGAAAAGTAGTGAACGCTTTCATAAATATAGTGTTAAAACGCGCTCATCTGGATGCTCATACTTATTTTCACATCATTTGCGAAATTTTTAATATTAAAATTTTTAGAAAACGAGTCGCTACTCTTTTTTGTTGTTCACAGGTGTCGACATTGCGATTATAACTTAATTAATTGAAATTATTTTAACAAAAAATTGAAACACTGCTCGTATGTGTCGAGCATGAAAAGATTAAATTAAGTTAAACTTTCCAAGTACTCTATATTTATTTTTTTTAGTTAAACTTTAGCGTTGTCTTTAGTCTTTAAAAATTGCTACAGTTTTTCCGTAAATTAATAAAAATGTTAAATAATGTTTAGAAAGTACAGAACAGAGTAACGTTTGTAAATCTAAGCCACTGTTGGCCGAGTGCTAGACTTAAGTTAAGAAACAATTTCGCTTTAAGCGAATCGTTTACTCAAAAAAGTATTTATGCCAATGATTGACAGCTAAACGCATTATGTTAATGGAGTATACACTGCAATTATATAAGTCGAAAATTCGACTAAAAATTATTTATTAAGAAAGAATGCGTCAGTAATTCCAGAAATTAAAGAAATACAAACATAAAGAACATATATTGATAGATTTATATTTTGGCATTTAGTCAATATCTTATCTATTTTATTCATAAATTTATCCTTAAATTCTTTTCCTATTTTAATTTAATATGTATGCTATATAATAAAACTATTCTTAATACAGAAATGATTACTTAATTTATACATTAATAACTTTTCGAATGAGCAATATATGCGCATAAATAAACTGTTTAAAGAACCAAATTGTGTAGTCTATTAAATTTTCATTTCACTAATAGATTAGATGATCACGTGCAAATATTGCAGTTATGGCATGCAAGAGATAACGCAATATGTATCAAAGAAGGTTTTATAAGTATTTTAATAAGTGACGTCTGACAACGCCTGATATATATAGCCATAAATTGCGAATTAGTAATTTAATGTTACGCTTCATTTTTAAACGAGTTATCTTTAATTCAATTAGACCATCAGTTATTCCACTGCTAAATTTTACTCAGCGTCGTCTACCCCAAACGATAAAATCAATTGGTTTGGTTTTTGTAAGTTCACCATTTTTAATAAGAAGTGTTTAACTATCTCCAAATATGAGCCAATTAGTCGTGACCTTCACCGAGATCAAGATGGTCAACGGAGTCGTTGTTAGTCGGACCGAACATAGAGTGACGTTGAACGAACGCGTGAATATCGTGTTCCCAATACAATCGACTGAGCGGGGCACTGCTCCAGAGACTTCCAGCGTGGTTCGAATGATGGTTCAGCAGATGAATCGTGAGTCCTTTCCCACACTTAATACCCAGGACAGCGGAACTGCATTTGTGGCCGGTCACTTGAGAAGCCAAAATTATGGTGGCCGAGGAAATGACCAGAACCTCATTCCAATGACCCGTTCTCTCAACGCGCTCTATCACAACAGACTAGAGGCTCTTATCAAGGATTTGAGAAAAGAATTTCCGCACAGTAGCGCTAATATCCGGTTAGAAATTCGTCTCTATTTAACCAAAATTACAAGTCGTTCGGGAACAGAGTATTACTATGCAGAGCGGATCAGAGTCAATGTCAACTTGTCTGATGCCACCGAAGCAGAATTGAAATACTTTGACCAGCGATTTAGTCAGAATCCTGACTATAGGGAACGGACGCAGAGTGACCGGGTCACCATACAGTTCTCTAATGATGCAAGAGCTCAGGTTGGCGATTGGGATTTTTCATCGCAAACCAATGAGGAAGAACCTTCCAGTGATTCATCTATTTTGGATACTTTAAAATCGTGGTTTGGGTTTAATTAAATTTAAATTTTGTATTAGAATTTAGATATTAATTTTAGATATACTAACTGAACACATTTAATATATGTAAAGGATGATACATTATAAGTGGGGTCTTTTAAAGGTAGATCAACTAACAAACAATTTCTATAAAAATTTTAAATATTCATTATTTTTATTGACAAACTTTATAATAAGAATGATTTGTTTTATTTAATTATTTGATTAAAATTTGTTTTTACAAATTTGTTTTTATTGATTTTAAACTTTTTCATTAATGAACTAGTCTGTAAAACTAACTCTATTTTTAGTCGAATTTATGATTTCAGATGTAAACCATTAATATAATAAAATTTTGTTGAAATAATCGCGAATAATGTTGAAATATCAATAAATGATTCACTTTTAAGTAACATGTAGATGCTATGTACGAATATTTGTATTGAATATAATTAAATCCTAATTATTTCAATTTATATATTGTAAATCATGTAACAAATGAAACTGTAATAAAAATATTTTTAATTAAAATATTTATTTGTTTTATATTATATATTGCTTGTCTTGAATTAATTTATTTTTTAATTAATTAATTAAATTAATAAACTCTCTCGATTAGAGTTTAATAATAATTATTATTGAAACACATAGTAACTTTTAAAGTAGTTAGGTTCGTAATTATATAATAGTAATTCGACTAATTATATTTATGGATTCAATAACACCGAAATGATATCCATTTCTTTTCACAATCAATACTAACTAACGATTACTAACGATATAGAAAATGAATATTTTTATTTTTAAGATTCATTTCTATAAAAGAATTTATAAAATATAAATTAAAAATAATACTATTTAGCAAATTTTAAACAGGCCTTAATATCCAAATCACAAGCGTTTAAATTATTTAATTAAGTCTTAGATATGCAATACATAATTAATATGTAAAACATAATTATTTGTATACATATAAAATAATCTATTTTTAAAAAATTTCAATTAATGATAACAATGTATAAGTTTTTCAAGCACTATGAATTAAGCAATTGTCAATAAATTATATATTTTTGATTGTAAATTAAACCGATTTAAAAGCACTCTTAACTATTTTTTTAAATAAAGAGAAAAAGAAATACAGAAAATACAAATAAAAATAAATTTTTAAAGATAAACTTATGTTTAAAATAAAATTTTAAGAAATTTATTTTTTAATAAAGTTTGCAATTAAAAATATAGCAAATACTCGTATAGTCTCGTAGCGCTATCTATGAAATAAAATAGATGTGCAGAAAAGTACAGCAACAATTTTCAACATTTTATTCGATGTACAACGTTTGCAAAATTTATAGTTAAAAACTACTATCAAGTATAAATATGAGAGTGAATTACATGGATTAAATCAATATATATATTATATAAATAATATATTCAAATAATAGTACATTTTTAACAACTAATAAAATCTGTTAATTTTGTTTAATTAAAAATTTAAAAGGGATTATATAAGGATTTACTACATAGCTTTCAATAACTTTAAGTACAAGCTTTAAAAACTACATTTCTCTTCACCTTCGTCTAGTTTACTAATGATGGAATGAATGTGACCTCTGTTCAAAGTGTATCTGGTCTGCCGATATTTAATTCTTGCGGAGGCTTCAGCAGTAGAAATCAAAAGCACTCTTTGTCCCTCAGCAACTCCGAAGAATTCAATGAATGTGGGAATAATGTCAATACAATGACCTGTCTGAAAGACCTGCATCACGATGAACTCGTTGATTTTGATCTCTTTCTTGTCTGACGCGTAAAATATGCCATTTGTGAATGACAAGTCAACACCTTGGAAAGCCTGCAATATAGTTTCTTCGCATTTAGCCTCCAGCGATTTATTTTGTATGGGAATTATTTCTTTTACTGCGGCCATGACGCTATCGACAGTGCTTTTTTGGCTTACCCCCACTTCGCTGCAATAATATTGACCACCACCAATTTTTGAATCTAATTTACCGCAATAATCGTCGTAAACGGTTTCGTTATTTTTATTTTTGGTTTCAATCTGTAAAATACTTATAGCCTTTTTTGCAATTTCTCTCAACGACCAGCCGTGATTCACTCCTAGTATTGAATGTTCTGTCAGTGCGTTGGTTCCGTCGTAATAGACAATTGCATCCGTCAGATCATCTACACTGTATCGCGGTAACACGGCCATTGTATTTGATCTGAGAATAAAAGTAAAATCAAAAATTTTATTTACACAAATTAATTAAATATAAATTATCTGATTTCCATAATCAATCAAAATGTAAATATTTTGAAATCTATTCTATTTTAAATTTATATAGGAAAATATTTTTTACTTTAATCACATTTTTGAAATTTAATCTGTGATTAAATAATATTGTAGAAACTCATTAATTTTTCTAAAATTAATTTAAACTAATTTTATAGGTATTTCATTATTAATCATTTTCTAAAAATTTAATATGAAATAATTAAATTTAATATCAACTCAAACAACAAAAAGAATGAAACTTTTCATTGGATATTATTTGATAATGTAATCTCATTACAATATTTCATAATTATATGGATAAGAACCTTTACAAACACTCTTTGCTCAATGTATTTTTTGTTTTTTGCTTAAATTGACTTCACTTCAGTATGAGTGGCCAAGAAATAACTCGAGAAGAGGTTACGTTTACTGCTTCAATGGAAGGTCAGTGTCTTGACATTGGAGTTGTTTATTTGAAGCTTGATATGGAAGAGAAAGTCAAAAGTAATTATGTAGTATTTAATTCAACAAAAATTAAAAAGACTCTTCACTACGAGAAGATGACATTTTCGATGCCTAGACACAAGGTCCAGAGTATTGTCTCACAGCTGGTCTGAACTCTACTTTCTTTTTCTATCCATAGAGTATTTAACATTATTTTAACTATTTTTAATTATTAGTTGTCTTTAAAAAATACTAATCTGTGTATTGAATATTATTTTGTTGTTTCTTTTACGGTATCTGTAACAGAGTGTAAATACACGTTAAATTAAAAATAATAGATATACAATAATTTTAATATTGTGAAATTAATACATGTTGTAATTGAAAAGTTTTATTAATTTTATTATAATCAATATGAATAAGTAAAACTTGAATAAGTCTATGAATAAGTAAAAAGTTATTAAAACATTGATTACACCATAAATCGTAATTAAAATTTTACAGTTTAATTTTTTTAGTATTCAAAGTTTTATAGTTTAAAAATAAATTTTTACACATAAAATTAAATTTAGAAAAAAATAAAATAATTTATATAAAAAGAGGGCTATCAGTTTTACTACACTTACAAAGAGTTATACAAAATTGCTTATTTAAATGAAAATGTTAATTCAGCTTAGATTTTAAAATAAATTTAATATATTATAATAAATGTTAATGTTTACCATTAACATCTATATACAATTTAAATGCAAATTTTTATGTATTTATGTCTACAAATTAGCTAAAGATAAAGATATTTTGCCATTTACTGAATACAAAAAAAACTTGTACAGAATAAATTTTCAACATTTTATTCAAATGTATACAGCGTTTCAAAATTTAGAGTCAATATAATGTACTCTCAACTACACTTGTGAGAGACTTCGTGTTACGTGTATTACATGATGTAATTTACATCTATTTATATTAAATAAATGACATTCAAATAAGAGTACATTTTTAACAACTAATAAAATCAGTTAAATTTAACGACGAAATTGATTTTCCATTTCTACAGTTACCACTGATTTGGTTGGCATACAATGCTCTGTCGCGTACCAACCAATACATTCTGCAATCGCATACCAATGGATTGTTGGCGACTTCAATACTATTTTTTTTATTTATTTTCAAAACATTAGCGAAAACCCGTTCGTCTAAATACGTGAGTAAATTAGTAAACAAATATAAAGTAAGCGGTCGTTTAGCGTTAGTAAACGCTCCGATTTCGATACTATTGTCATCGATTTGATTGTCATTCAAAAATATTCCTAACGTATCGTTAGATTCCTTATAGAAGTCGAACGAATTCTTCCATATTTTATTTATTCTATTCGATCGCAAATCTATAACAACCAAATCGAGATAATAAAACGCGTAATTCTCTACAGACGTAAGTGTTTTATTCGAGACACTATAGCCGTCAAAATCGATTTGATATAATTTATTTTGAAATCCATTTATAATATCGAAAGCAAGAAATGGTATTGTCTTTAATAATGTCTGTTCGATGTGAAAGCGCACGACGTTTACTAAACTGCTTAATGCGGCGAATGTTTGACTAACACTCAGTTCGTCGATAAATAGTTTGCTTGAATGTTGTTGAGAGAAAAATTTAATCGATAATGAGTTGTGAACTGCAAAAGCATTCGATGCTATTCTCTCCAAATTGGTTGCGTTCCAGATATATATCGTGTAAAACGTAATGTCATGAAAAGTGTTGTCCACTAATACTTTAATCGCTGTATTACTTAAGTTAAACGTTGTAAAAGTTTTCTGTTCATCCCTTAACTCTAACGACAATCTTCTGAACACTTGCTGTAAGTCTATATTTTGACTTCCATTACAAGTTATTCTATCATTATCTTCACAAAAACACGGACTAATTGTTTCCTTTAGAGGACAAATTCCGCCATTTATTGTCACGAATAACTCGCAGATCACGACTATTAATGCGATTATTAATTCTAAAAGAAAAAGATTTAAATATAACAAAACTATAAATATTATATAATATAATAAAACTATAATACGGTAATAAATTCATTCATACCTATGTTGAACATGTTTAGAAAAGTTATCGAAAATAATGATCACAATGAGTAAATAATTATTGTTCTTAACTTATATACAAGTATTATTTCATGTGTACATTCATTTGTGAGAAATTGACAGATTTTAAGTACATTTTAATCAAACACTTCATAGAATTTTCTTTCTTATATTTTGAAATTTAATAGAAATATATTTTTTTCAGATAACATAATTATCAATAAAAGTAAGCATGTTTTGAAAAGTAAATTTAAAACGCCCTCAACTCAAGACCACCTAAAACTTAACCCTCTCCTTAACCCTACGCTTTTACACCTTCCGGCACACAGAAAGACACACACACACACTCATGGATTAATTAATAATTAATTATTTATTCTGCAACTCTTAATTCACGTGATTTTTATCTGTTGACGAATTAAAAAAATTTTTGAAATAAATTTATTTAAATAATATTAAAATAACTAATATATGATTAATATTATATATTTAATGCTTATTTTGTTAATAATTTAATAATAAATAATGTTTAATACAAAATATTTTGTAAATATTTTTGATCGAAGCCTTTCCGGTCATAGTTCTTCATTAATTAATTAATTTGTTAGACCTAGACGTATAAATAAGACATATATTTGGGTCGATTGTAGATTATATAATATAAATATAATTTATATTCATTATTAAATAAAAATGCGAAAATCACGATGATTTTGATAATTTGTTTTTAATTTCTAAGACATACATATATTACAGTATTAAATAGTTTGTACACTAATATATACTGTATTCTATCAATTATAACACTTATACAGCTATTGTGGAGAAAAAAATGCTGATATGTTTATTAACTTTTTTTCTTGAATATGAATATTAATATTGTATTGAAATTTAGAAAATACATGAATGAATAAAAAGAAATAAATTGCATAATTGCTGAGTAATGACAAAATTTTGAGAAAAAATCTAATATTTTTCATTCTTTGTTTTGTTTTGTTTTGTAATGTTTTATTTTACTGATATTTTCTGATTGAAATTAAAGTTAATTTAATGTTTAGTTAAAAAACTTTAAAATGCATGAAATAAATCGTCGAAAAAGAAGTTTGGAATTAGGATACGAACAGTCGATTATGTTTGGTATTTAATTTTAATGTTAATATTTTATTTTTCAGATTCTAGGCTTCGGGCAATCTTTATATAACATTTCGGTGTTTTATTAATTTAAATGTAAAATATATGAATTTTTAAAATTAAAATTATTTTATACTTATAGGTCAATATAGGGAGCAATTATCAAATTTTGCGCTAATACAAGCTCGAAAGACTAAAGAATTGCACGAAATTAGGGGAAAAAAATATTCGGCAAAATAAAAAAATTTCATTTGTCAGAAGCATAAAAGAGAAAATTAAAAAATTATTTGAAAACTGTGGCGATTGGATTCTACTAGCAATTCTGGGAGCAATTATCGCAACCCTTAGTTTCATTATGGATATTATTATTCATTTATGTTTTGACTGTAAAAATAATTTTTAATTTTTATTATTTAAAAATATTTTTAATTTTTATTATATAAAAATATTTTTAATTATAAGTTATGCATTATATAATTTATGCAACAGTGAGACATTGGTTGGTAACTCTCGTGACCAACATATTCATTTATAATTATCTGTTATGGATTACGTATACTTTAATCCTAATCATGTTTTGCGCTGTTTTCGTTCGACTTGTTTCCATACAAGCGGCCGGAAGTGGTATTTCAGAAATGAAAGTAAAACTTTGTATTCTTTTATTTAAAATAAATATTTTACTATTATAATAATATTTACTTTAAAACTTTATGTATATATTTTTGAAAAATTTTATTTTGTTTTATTACAATTTTAGGTGATTTTAAGAGGAGTTGTTCTTAAAGGTAAATCTTGACATTAGTTACGCAATGTCTCAAATTTTGATTGGTTTAAAAATATTAAATTTAAATTATTAGAATATCTATCACTGCGGACATTGATAGCGAAGGTGGTGACTATTCCATTGGTTATCGGTATTAAATCAAACAACTTTAAAATAAATATAATTTAATTTGTGAATTTATTTTACTTAAATAAAAAAAAATAGGAAGTGGTTTGCCAGTCGGTAAAGAAGGGCCGTATGTAACCATAAATTAGTTATTTACTTATGACTATATTAACTTCAAGCATAATCAAATTAGATTTGCGCACATATCCTCAATGGTAGCGAATCAACTAATTAAGATATTCGGCTCTATATCTAGTCCTTTAGAATATGATTCTAAATTTTTAGAGGTGTGATACTTATAAGTTACTCTAATTAACTAACAAGCAATAAATACTATAAATTATAGGTGATAGCAGTTGCCTGCGCTGTCGGTGTGGCCGCAACTTTTGCAGCTCCAGGTATTTTTTTTTATTAATCCTAAATAATGTTGAAACTAAAGGACAATTTAATTGGCATTAATTTGACGTTCAGTGGGAGGAGTTCTCTATAGCATCGAAATAGTGTCCGCTCCTATTGGCAGGGATTCTTCGCCGGCACTGTCGGAGCTCTTCTCTGGCGACTGTTGACAGTCTGGTCCGGTCTCGAGGAGAGCATCACTCATGTGCTGAAAACCGATTTCCGTTTCGAACAGCCATACGAGACACTGGAAGTGTTTTTCTTCGCCATTCTTGGCGCGCTCTGCGGACTCAGCGCTTTCGCGTTCGTGTCCATCCAGAGACAGATAGTGCTCTTTAATAGACAGCACACATCTCTTCATATAATACTACAACAATATCCACTAATTTATCCCGCATTAGTAGTCACTCTGATTTCGTTAATCTCATTTCCGGGCACTTTCGGCAAATATTACGCGTCTTGGCTTTCGTCGGGTAAACAATTTTAAAACCATAATTACTACTTTATCAGTTTTTATGCGCAGAGCAAGCGATGAAGGAATTGTTTAGTAACTTCACGTGGGGTACAATCGCCGACAACATTGATTACGACGACATTATCGATAACTGGCGAACTGACCACACCTCGATCTATACGAACACATTTATATTTTTCGTAATGAATTTACTGATCGTCGCGTTGTGCTCCACTCTTCCCATGCCTCTCGGCTTTATTATTCCCTCATTCAAAATAGGCGCAGGACTTGGAAGGTTGGTTACATTAACTGTTGATGGCGATCATGATAATAGAGTGCGAATCTTAATGTTTTTTTACTTAAACAGATTTTATGGCGAATGTATGGCATATCTATTTCCGAAAGGGATTAATCCATATCATGATAGGTCTAACTTTCCCATTATTGCGGGCGCTTATGCTGTTGCGGGTTCGGCAGCTTTTACTGGCGCTAATACTGGTACATATTTAATTAAATGTCTAATTAAAGTGAAAATAATAAAATTTCAGGCGCGATGTCATCGGCAGTAATAGCTTTCGAGATGACCGGTCAGTTGACACATCTGTTGCCGATCATTGTAGCCGTCATAGTGGCCACAATGTTGGCCCAACGACTGGGACCGTCAATCTATGACAGCATAATTCAGCTGAAAAAGCTGCCATATCTGCCGCCAATCATACCATCCAGTTCTGGAGCGCACCGAATCTTTGTCCAGGACTTCATGGAGCGGGATCTGCTATACGTGTGGGAGGGTTGCAGCTATCGATACTTAAGACATTTGCTTGACTCGAACAAGCATTTAATTATATATCCGTTTGTAAACTCTCCCGACTCTCTCGTACTGCTGAGAACTGTTGAAGGATATGAGTTGCAGAATATGTTAGCGAATCAATTAAATAAAGAACGAATGGCGGAACACTTGAAAAGCAAGTCAACGCTGTCTTTAACTACAGTAATCGCACCAAACTGTCCCATACATGGACGTCAGCAGCGCTTTCATGTCGAGTCTATCCCCGAAAATGATTCTTCGCGTGTGTCAGCTGTTGCTGTGAGTTTTCTTAATTAAGTAAATTAAATTAAATTACTATTGCTGTCGCAGAAGCACGTCTGGGAAGAGAAACAACTTGACGATGCGGTGGATTTCAGTTCGTGTCCTATAGATCCGTCTCCCATACAATTAGTAGAGGGAACTTCGTTGATGAAGGTTTGTCACAAATAAAAAAAATAACAAATTTGAATTAATTGTATAAATAATTGCTATGAAGGCTCACACCATGTTTTCTCTACTCGGTCTACAATTAGCGTTTGTTACGGCTTTGGGCAGACTTATAGGTGTGGTGGCATTAAAAGAGGTAAGTGTGCATAACTTTAAGAAATTATTCATGAAATTCTTAATTTACAATGAATTACATTGAGTTCTGAATTATTTAGATTCGCAAAGCAGTCGAACAAATGAATAGTGGTTTTCTTCCTGTGAAAAAATCTGAATACATCGATGAAACACAATCATTAAAGGAATAGCAAATAGTCTAACAAAATA
>JAQIYA010001790.1:0-11543 GCA_034699355.1 Microtritia minima
AAAATAAAATGAAATTTTAATTAAAACAAGTAAACTTTAAACATGTAAATAAATAAATTTAATTAATATTTCTTTGGTACACTTTTATTTAAACTGTGGAATTTGACAGTAATGTTAACATTAGTCACAGACACAAGAAATGCCTCATTTTTTTCTTTAAATATCATTGTAATTAGAGTGGTGAACAATTTCTTTCATTTCGTTTTACTTTTGGCAAATGTTTTCATGCTTATAAAAATTCTTTGTATTTTTGTTTGCATAAATAATTTTTAAAAGATGTACTTAAACTAAATACATTTAATTTATGATGTTTTGTACGTTTTATTCCTCATATTCTGTATATTGTGTTATATACACAATTTTGTTTAGAAATTCTTATCAACAAAATTAAATTATAAAATTATTTGTAAGTTTAAAATTACACGTTAATTATAAATTAAATTAAATTAAATTAGAGTTTATGTCACCTGTTGTGTATAAATTTATATTAAACAAGAATTCATACCCCTTAGAGTATTCTATATTTAGTACACTTTCTAATTATGTATCCATTTAATCAATATGCCATAAAATTTTACCCTAATTACTCGTTTATAACTCTCACTTTGAAATTACAATTTATACTAATTGCTATATAGTAGTAAAATTTTTATGATAACCATTTTGCTTTCCTAACAAACAGCTTCACATCAAATTTATTTATAGTAAGGTCATTGTCGTTAATTAACTACGATTGTTGCATAATCTTTGACTCAATTATAATATTGCAGAATGGGTTAAGTAAACAGCAATAAGTTTATTAAATACAAATTTGATAATATCATAACACATATAGTTGTAGAGATGCTATGAATTCACGAACTATTGGGTATTGAAAATACATATAAAGTAAATTCAGTGCACATCTCTGTAAATATTTTTTTAATTATCTATTAATAATCATAATTGAATTGATTTTTTTAATGATAGGGTGGAAAGAATAATTGCACGAGTAAACCATGCGATGGACTCATTCAGCTCTGCGATACCTCGACTGAACTGACAGAACTGGAGAAGGGCTGCTGTCAACAGTGTCGCGGTATTTCATTTTGATTTATCGGTTTTAATAGCGTATACAACAATATCAAGCAATAAAGAAGATCGAAATATATAGTTGAATGAGTGAACGAATGCGAACGCACTCGAGTATTACTTTAATTTTGTTTTTATTCAATTTTAAGTCAAATAATGAGCATTTCTCTTATCAGCGCTAATCTGAGCTGTTTTCTGCGTATATTTAATTGTGATTTTATTATATAGAATAACACGAATTACATGACACACACTTGACTCCCACACAGACCGTTAGCTGTTTCGCCAGCACTGACCAGTTTCCTACTCAATGCGAGGGTCATTGAATTTAAATGCATCATAAAGTTTTATTCCGCTGTTTATAACGACTATATTTATGGCAAATGCTAAATAAAATTTTAGAAAATCGATTGGTTTACTGCAAAAACAGACGGCATTTATAAAAATTTCAATTAAGTTAAAGTTTTAATAGGTTTCGACACTGAGAACGAGCTAACAATGAGAGAACACAAAATGAAAGAATATATATTCCGCAAAACGATTGAAGCGAAAGGATGTAATGCTAGCAAATGTGTTATAAAGTAAAGTTATTCAAAATAAATCACACAATTAGGTCACAACACTTAAGACACGAGCGGTTTGGGCGCATATTAAAAGTGCCGTTAATGCGCGCAATAATACCGTACATTTAACTTGAATGGCAAAGTGATTCTTGCTTTTTTTGATTGTCTCGTTTGAGCAGAGACGGTGTACACGAAACGAGTCGAGTACCAAGTGAAGAGCCGAATTGAGGCGATGCCAAGTTCGCCAAAGTCGGCGTCGACGAGCACCACAACCAGCTCGACAAAGATCTCGTGTTTGCATAACGGTAAGATTTATTATGACGGACAAGTTTTTCCATCCAACACATCTGGAATACACAAAACGCAGGCCAACCAATGCGTTCAATGCGTCTGTCAGGCGAGTGGCCATAAATCTCTTCATTTACCATTTTCACAGTTTGCCATTTATTCTGAATCACAATTCACTGAAATCTATGCCCGTAATTGACACTTTTAGGCCGGTCTCGTGCTCTGCAGATTGAAAACTTGCTTTTCCGACAGTTGCTCCAGTTTTCGAGGCGACAGCGATAGCTTTAATGAAGATTGCTGTCCATTGAGACCAAACTGTCAAGGTTTAGACACTATTTTGTTTTAATTAGACATTTCCATTTTCGGTTATTCCACTCGTTTCTATATTTTGCTTGTCAAACTTACGCCAACTATTTATTTTGCAAAAGTTCTAACCTTTAAAATTTTTTTTATTAAAGAAGTTTACAATAATAAAGTTTTGATTTAATAACTGTCAAATCTTTTTTAGATTTTAATTTTTTTTTTAATTAAAGAAATATTAAAATGATTTACATTTACTTATTAATAAAATGTTTAGAATTTGCACTAAATATACTCTGCTTAATATTCTGCAGTTTACTAATTATTAAGATTTAGATAAATTCGGATAAATAGTTCATAAATTCTAACAATTTGTCCGTTTTATTGTTGAATAACCGAAAATAACAGAACTGCTAAAGTGCCAAATCTAGTGTTTTTACTTTTTCGCACACCAATCACTTAGATGTAGATAAAAACACGACGCGTGAAAATCATTTAAGCGTCAGGAGTAGCAAAAAAAAGTCACCGCATCTCACAGAATAAGTTAATAGCGCTGTGTTTGTGTGCGAAAGAGTATACAAATTGAACGCCAGACAAACTGTCGCTTCAGATCTGTCACACTGTTAAGCGTACGGAATATTTTTATGTTGCTATTTATTAGAGAATCCAATTCGCGACGAGGATAACAATCGTGACGACGAGCGTCTCGTTTCGATATACAGTCCTAACGACGATTCGGTGGGCGGCGGTCAGCGATTCAGCGCACATGACTGCAAATCGGGCGGCAAAGTGTACGCGAACGGCGCCAAATGGCACCCGATTATCGGGCCGTTTGGCCAAATGGATTGCGTGGTGTGCGTCTGCAAGTCGGCCAACGTTGAGTGTTCGCGCATTAACTGTCCCTCTGTTCACCGATTCGAGTGCCAGAAACCCAAACGCATTCAAGGCGTCTGTTGTCTCACTTGCGATCGCGATGGCGGCAAGTATTTAACGCCCGCTTTGACTCTTTAGGGGCTTATTTTTTCTTCTCGTCCATTAGACAGCGAAAAACTAGTTCCAGAAAAGAAAGATTCATTAACGACACGATCGCCAATATTCTCGTCCACTGCGGTCACTAATTCTGAAGATAGCTCACTAAAAGCGACGTCAAGTATTAATGGAGAAACTGATGGTTCGGTTTGTCTGCCGCCGCGTTTGGACACATTGGTGTATCGCAGTCACGCTCAGAGCAGTATTAGCGCTTATTATCAGTACGCCTTCCAGACAAAGGCCACTAATATGAGCACCACATTGTATTCATTCACCATAAAAGATGGTGAGAACCTTTTTAGCTCTTTAGTTTTTTTCCCTCTTAATAGAGCTCTTAAATTTATGTCGTTTAGAGATAACGCTATTTTGATAATTACTCAACTCTATGGAAGAAAGTAATTTATTTTTGTTTGTTTGGAAAACTCTAAAATAATAAAAAAAACAATAGCGTTACTACTTTAGTAAACTTTGCAATGATTTATGCCGTTAATGTAATGAATTTCTGCTCTTTTTTAATGCGCAAAATATATGTAAATATTTTGCTTTTGCCACTTAAATCTGGCACAACACCAAACAATATTTAGTTTTTTACAAATATATTTTTCTTTTAATTATTTTGAATATTTAAAATTAATTAAAACTGGCAAATATCTTACTAAATTGCTTAATTACAATGCAAAATATATTGTTTTGATTAAGATATAAATTTAAGAGGTTTACTGATTATTAACAAACAAAAAAAATCTCTTCATAAAAATAGGCAAAATAGCGGATTTTTCTCAACAACATCTGAATAAACATGAATATGAAAATCTCGCGCGTTCTTTTAGATTTAAACTATTGGGAGCAACAAAATTAAGTAAGTCTTGTGCATATTTATTAACTATTTTAACAATTATGCGAACTTTTCCAGACTATTCTTATGATAAAAGTAATCGTAAATATTTTAATTTAAAGTCATTAATAGCTATACTTATCGGTCAAATAAATTTACCGTAAATTAATAAATTATAGGTGTTTCAAATATATAGAGAGTACTTTAATTTCAACTTTTTAACTTTAGCTCAAATTTCTTATAGTAAATATTTTGATTTTAAAATAAAGTTTATTATTCAATTACTATTAATAATTACATTCGAGTGACTAATAAATTGGGTTTTATCATGAATGCATTGGAAATATACCAGAATTTGTGAAAAAATGGTTTTCAGTATATTTTAGAGTAAAATAAATTTTGAAGAATTATTAGGGAAAAAAACTATAAAAAAAATAAACCTCTTCTCCAGATTTTTTTGAAATTAATTAATTACTCTTTCAAATAGAATTATATTTCTATTTTCAATAATAAAATACTTTACGGTTCGCCGATTAAGTTATTTACTATTAATTAACAAAGCCTTTTATAACATTGAGTAAACATAAAATAAACAGTTGCAATAATACATTACATTGAAAAATGTTATGATTTATTTTTAAAAAGGGAATTTAAAAAATTCATTTATAGCTTTTCATAGCTATTGGATAAAACATTTTGGTGGAAATATTTAGAATGAATAAATTCTAATCATTATGAATACTATTGTCCCTTATTGTGGAAAAAATTACACAGTTGACCAAATTCTAATCATTTATTTTTAAATGAGTATAATAATAATAATTATAATTATATCATATTATTTATTAAAGCAATATTTTTTTAATTGATTAAAATTTTCTAAAATTGATTCATCATAATATTAAAGTATTGTGTTGGTCCACAACTTACCGCATACCTTATTGCTATAGAAACAATCCGCTCTGAACCACGATCAGCATATTTATTTTTAGCATAAAATAAGGTTATATCTTTTAAACTATTTATCTCGAATTATTTAACCACTTTATATATTTATTTATTTAATTAAAAGTAAAAGTTATTTTCATATTTGGTATTTATTTCGTTGTTGAAAACACAATATTTATTTTATTTTTGTATTAATAACGATTTAAATCAGGAAACAGTGATCACAAGACAAATATCGCCATACCTTAATCAGTTGTAGAATAATTCTAAGAATAGCGATAATTATTATTATGAACACAATTTTTTAAAGCATTTTGGAGAGTTTGATATCATATTATGTTTATATTCTGAGTATTGCATATTATTTTTACAATCATATCGCTTCAACTCAGAATAAAATAATATATAAATAATATAAAAATAATATACAATACTCAGAATTAGCCTAATATAAACAAAATATGATATCTAACAATTAATTCTCCCAAATGCCTAATAATTGTTGCAAACTTAGTTTAAAAAATTTTGTTCATAAACTCTAATAAATTTTAATAATTCCACAACTGATGAATGTATGGTCATATTTGCCTACAGAAACGTTTTGGGATCACTGTTTCGTGACTTAAATCGTTGTTAATAACAAAAACAAGATAAATATTATTATTAAATATTATATAAATATTAAATATTATATTATTATTATAAAAGTAAAATAATTTAAATAATTTAGATGTGTAAACGACTTTATATTCGAATTATTACAGATAAGCGAGCCATACATGATCTCAAATTCATAATTTTTTAACCCCATTTTTAACTTACATTTATAAAGATAGTAAAGAAAATAAACAATTCGCTATAAAAGATTTAATTACAGATGAAATGTTAGCTACAAAAGAGTAGATGTAAAGAAACGAAAGAAGATAAATGCTGTTATAGATCTACAATATAACTATTAATTATACTGAAGTTTTTGCGGCATTTATTTAAATCTTGAGAACAATCTCAACGCTTTAACTGATAACTATCTACATAAAGACATTCAGTTTACAAAACGATACTTATTTTTGTGAAATGAAAGCTTTTAAGCAATTCAGGAGTGGGTGGAAAAAAATGCTTAAAGAATCAGAATTATGACAGAAGAATGATGTATCATATATTCAAACGTATCTATACGTTGACATCTCAATGACATCTCATCGCGAATGCGAATCCGGGTCAGCGACTGCAAAGTCAAAGACTCAAACAATATTAAGTGTTGTTTACTGTGTAACCGAGATCTAACTTAATTTATAAACAAGTGTGGGCTTTATAGCGATGAATAACAACTTGATTATTACGCAATACTTTTAAATAAAATTTATATCAATATATATTAATACCTACTGGACTAACGCTCGCTTATTTATTTTGCTAATTTATTAATGTATAGATCTGTTGGCGTGAATAAATTATGAACACAATCGTATTAATAATTAAGTAATACGTGTAATACAGTGTATTCGCCAGAATTAGCTCATCGCAGGAAAAAGCCTTAACCAAAAGATTGATACCGTTTTATTTCTTTTTCATTCTGTACGCCATAATTTGTTTATTTTTAATGTGACATTTACACAGTTTCCAGAGTGAAAAAAAACCAGAAAGAATTCAAGTGAGAATTGGGAGAAGGAATTAATAAGTAGATAAGGCTGTGGTGATGTCATTCAAAATTTGACTTAACTTGTCTTCCGAGAAAACTATTGATGAATAAAAGATGAAATATTTGATGACAAAAATTTATAAGTGCTAAGTTTGCAATTATGGTTTGACTAACCAATAGTTATTGTAACCGTTTCATAGCAACCTCGGTCCGCATCGCTTCAATTTATCTTCAACTAACTTATGTTTCTTTTATGATTTATCCAACGATAGCATGTGTTGAACGATATTACTTTTTATTAAAATATAATTTGAGATTTTCCTGAATAAAACTTGTATATAACTTGAATAAAATGAAAAAGATTAATATTGTTATACAGAATTCGTAGACAAGTTCGCCAAAAGGACCAAAAAATTTCCTCAACGATGCAGCCAAAGATGCAAAACTCGAGTGGAAAGATTGGAGCGCTCGCTTCGGATCAAAGAGGTGGCCACAAACAGAGCGTGTCTCAAAACTGAAGTTGAATTCAATTAAGCGATTGTGGCGTAAACGCTGCGATTCGGGTTAAGTTAGAAACGAAAAGCTAAGTACCGGTAATTCACACTATAGTTTGTCAGAATAGGATAGATAATCATTTTATTTAAATTACTGATCTTGAAAACAAAACGATGTACTGCTAGTCAAACACACATTTTCAATGCATTTTATATAACAATTTAATCTAATATATAGTTAGAGAGCATATTTAAATGAATTAAATTAATCATAATTTAAAATTTTGATATCAATTTTATTTAGCAAGAAAACTAAAATATTTATTTATTAAATAACTTTTTGAATGATTAAAGAATTAAAAATTAATTTAATTGTGATGTTTAAATAATTCCAAAAATGGCATAAAATACAAGTTTTAATTGAGATCCTAATTATAATTTATTGAGGCGAATGCGAACTAAGCGTTTATCTGTTTAGGTTTGAAAAAACTAGTAATTGAAGTTTGTTTTTTGCTTTGAACTTCATTTAATGATTTCGATGATTTCAAACTCGAATCAATTTTGCCTCTCTTATTGCTAGATTTTGTTGTTTCCTTTTCCTTCGACCGTTCATTACTTTTGTTTTTATTTTCATCGATATTTTTCTTGCTCTTATTGTCAGCAATATTTGGCTCATCTTTTTGCAGACTTTCATTGATATCCTTCTTATTTTTATTGTTAACAACTATTGGCTCCTCTTTTTGACCATTTTTCTCAATGACTACATCTTTTTTAACGGTTTGTGTCACAACGTAACCATCATCGTCGACATAAGTTTCTTTAACTTCCTCTCGTTTAACGAGTGGCTTACATTCATCTTTTTTAACGTTTTTAAAATTGTTAAACGAGGGATCCTTTGCATCTACTTTTTCTTCTTCATCATTATCTTCTTGATCTGATTCACTATCAGATATAATACGAATTCTCTTATAACGTTTTGCTTTCGACTTCTTCTTTGTCTTAACTATTTCTTCCTCGCTATCATCTTCACTTGTTTTACGAGTATTTGAAGATCTTTTATTGGACACTCGTTTTTCCTCAACTATTTGCTCGCTTTCATCCGAATTTTTAACTTCCTTTTCAATCACGACATCATCACTATTATTATCGTCTTCGTTCGCCTGTTTATCATCGATTTTCATTTCATCTTCGCTCTCACTTTTGAACGGATCGTTGTCGTCGTCATTCGCCTCGTCGTCGATCACCTCTTGCTTTGGTTTGCTCTTTACTTGTTTGGAGAACATAGACTTCACACTATTTTTATTCTTTCTATTCGAAGCTTTAGATTTATTTGTCTGCGTTTTATGCTTCGTATTCGACTCTGATTTAATTTTAGTCTCGTTGTCCTTGAGTTCGCTTACGGGCGGCACAACTGGTGCGGGCGTTGATCTTCGCATTAAATTTCGAAAACCGATTTTATCGTTTCGTTTATACGAAAGACTTGAATGAAAAATAGCAAATTTTACACCCAATTAAATACATTTAAATTTAATTACGAAATTAAAAGTGGTTCAAAAATTACTTACCTTTGAATCTGTTGAAGCTCTGAAGGATTGGTTGCGTTGCACTCGTACTCATCAAAGTTGAGCTCAATGTTGGCCACATTTCCGTCGCCCGAATCCAACGCAACGCTATATATGTCCTCAAACACCAAATTCTTGAAGAAACTCTTAGTGGACTCCACTTCTGATTCGTCGACAATCAGAAAGCGCTCGATCTGTCAGTTTGTTTTAAAATAAACATTGAGATCACTAATCAAATATGTGCTCAACTCTCAAACCTTGAGTTCGTCGTCGTCCTCATCGTTGTTATTATTGCCGCACAAGAAGTAATTGACCGCCAAATTGAGTTCGCTTTCCTTATACTGATCACGAAATTGGCGTAAAATTCTTTCGTAATTAAAACAATTTAAAATTAATTTACAAAATTAAAATCACATTCAATGCCTGCGACGGCACTCACTGTCGGGCGTTCTCGACGTGAACGCGGAATCGCTGACTGACGTGAGTGTACGACACCTGACAAGTCATTAATTGCTGTTAACTGTGTCTCAATTTAATGGTTACAACTATTGGCCACACGTTTCGGCCAACAATTGCATGCATAACTTACGCATCGCTTGTCGTCGACCACTAATTTCTTTATTTCTTGTATAATATTGTCGACCGAATCGTCGATTTTCTCCGTCTTTGATGACATTTTCATTGACACTACTATTGACGACAATCGCACTGATGTTTTGGCGGTAAAAACAGGCTCTCAATGAGCAGACACTCAATAATATCGTGCGTCACACGAGTCGCTCATTACGTCACCAACTGTTTGGTAAATGTGCACCTTTTCATAGTATTACTTCGCACTCTTCTCGTCCATAAAAAGTACTGAATATCTTAACTCATAATTTTGTTTATATTACTGTATTATTTATTTTCTTAAATGCAATAAAAGTTTTGTATTCAAAGTTTGCGCCATATCTTTGATAAACTGATGGATAATTTGTGCGAAATAACGGACGACGAGTCAGATGGCGGTCAGGAGAGTGAGACTCGCGTCGCCCTGAAGCGACTGGACTCGATTGAGGCGATCGCCGACAACGAGAGGCCATCCGTGGCTCGCGTGGCGTCTAATCTCGACTCACTCTCGCCAGTGATGGCCACGTGTTCGTCGTTAGCGACGTCTCCGCTCTCGAGTCCGTCCACGTCTCGCTCGTCAGCGCCGCAGCAAATCATTCGCTCGCAAATGCGGCGCGACTTTCTTCGGCTGCTGTCGTCGCTGCACAAGCGAAACGTGGCCATCAAGATGTACGAGTGTCCCATCGAGTTGTGCGCCAACTTCGACGGCTGTAACGCCGAATTCACTCACCTGTTCGTGAATAAGTTGCAAACGCCGATCGGCGTCGAGAAGAGCGCTCTCATCAGGACTAGTGATGTGATTGAACTCGTTTTCAAAATCGATGATAACTCGAAAGCTTAGTTCAGCTTTCTTTGACTTTGTTCGCCAAATGTATCCTTTTATGGCTAATTTTTTACTCGGTGTACAACTAATTGATTTTCTATTAATTTTGCATTTTCATTATTTTGTTAATTTACACTTTAAAACGCAAATTTGAATTTAAGTTTTAAAAATTTGGTGCTTAACTAATGAGCTTTTATTCTTAATTTTTTAAATATTGTATAAATACAAATAAAATAAATATTGGAAATTAAAGCTCAAAAGAATAAAAATGTTTTATTATCGTATTATTTGTAAGAAATTTTTAAAAATAACTTTTTTACTCTAATTTTTTTTATTGATAAAATATAAAATATTTATTAATTATTGAAATGGTTTCACTGTTTTATAGTAAAGATTTTCTGTATTTATTTGACTTTCATTAAAATTAAAAAATTTGAAAAATTGTTCAAAATTTTTTAATACCGGTTGACTGTAATCATAAATCCATGGTTATTGTGTAATGTTTATAATGTTTATAATGTAAACACTATAGACAACTATAGTTAACAAATTGCGCGCATATTAATAATTAATTTAATTGTTATCTAACGTTTTACTGCTCTAAGGACTTATGATGCGGTATTCTCAATACACAAAAAATTTAAATTTCATTTTAAAATAAACCGATATATAACTGAAAAAATATTATTTTAATTTCAAAGTAAAACGATGGAAAAATCCGAAACTTACAGCACTGAGAATAGAGAGGACACGAGAGATGCGAATGCAAGTCAATCGGAAGGCGTTAACGCGGACGACATGTGCTCCATATGTCTGAATGGCATCACAAACCGAGCGCTGACCGATGCCTGTTCTCATAGCTTCTGCTTTGAATGTTTGAACCACTGGTCAACCATTAACAATCGATGTCCGGTTTGTCGTCAGGAATACCGAAACATTCGCTTCAATTTCAGATCTGCCGACGAGTACGAGGAGAGAGCGGTGACCGCGAGAGAGTCGAGGGACTATCGAACTGCTTATCGCAACAGTTTAATTGAGAACATGAATTTGCTTATTGAAAGGCAACAACTTATCGACAGAGTCGAGCAGCTCAAGAGTCAAGTCAAGTATGAAAAAAAGCGGAAAATAGAGCTGAAATTAGAGTTATATCGACTTTAAAAAGCATATACAAAATAGATGTTCTATTATTTAAAATTTTAGTTTATTTATATTATTGCAAAATTTATTAAAGATTCAGATCATTTTTCTTAATTAAAAACTAAGCTAAAGTTAAAGTTTAAATAAGTTATTACAGAGTTTGAATGCATTAAGTGTTAAAACGATTCCTATTTAAGTTTACCAAAAGGTATCTTTAAGTTTTTAAATTTAGTAATTTCCCGAAA
>JAQIYA010001791.1:0-11542 GCA_034699355.1 Microtritia minima
ATATTTATCGCCGTTAATCATAGTTAACGTACGAAAACGCTGTTCATTGCCGTTCACACCGTTTTCATTAATTTTATCAATTATTTCTTTAAAATTATCATCTTTTGTAAGATTGCAATATAAATCGGCATACTTTTGACCCTTAATTAGCTTACATACGCACGGAGAGATCACTTCTTGTGATGGACATTGAATTTTTTGAGATAATACGTGAAATGCGAATAATGTGCACAAAACTAATGTAAATTCTAAAATAATTATATTTTTTTTTTAGTTTACTTAATATAATGTTAGGTAATGTCAAATGTAAAACTTACTCAATAAATTAGAAAAGGTGGACATCTTAATCGACGCAATTAATTGTAAACATTTACTCGAAATAAGTTGTGAAGACTGTTTAACCGTTCATTTAAATAACGAATCAAACTCGCTATTCAACGTGTCCTAAAGAAAGAAGATAAATACTATGTCTTATCATAATTTGGATTAAATTAGTTTATGCTGTAAGCAAGGATTGTTTCTAAGATAATCAGACACTTTTACGATGTATCCTGTATTTTTTATTGCCAGACAATAAATTATTTCAACTATACTTTGAACTAAATAAATAGTAGCTTAAAGTAAAATTGATATAATTTAAAATTTTTATTATTTCTATTTCTTAATTTAACAATCATCAATATAATCAATATAAAATTTGCTATTCTAATCAATGGAAATCTATTTTGACTATTTAAATTTAAAAATTATAATTTAGATAAAACATGAAACAACTTTATAAATAATATCCATATCCGTTTGTCTATTTAACTATAGACTTGGAAATGGTCAGTGATATCTACATATGGCATAGAACGCATGGCTGTGCTCAGTTTGGACTTAAAAGTGCCATATGGAGGGGTCAGAGTGGGAGGAGGTATTAATTTTTGGGGCACTGAAAATTCATATCATGTGATAAGTCATTTAATTCATGTCCTTCGTATAAATACAGGAGTCTTGAGTCGATTCTTAATTTGAAATTAAGAAATTAAGGAATATTTTTTTAAGGAGAACTTTCTTCCTATAAAATCCATATGTAGACCCCCTCCTCGAGAGAAAAAAGTAAGAAAGGGTGACCATAATAACCATTTTAGTATCCATTTTGGTACACTTTTTTTTTGCTGTCAAGCATGTCTTTAAGTTGGAGAAGTTGGCAGATTTTGGCGTACAAATATAAAATATTATAAATAATAATTAATGTATTTTCTTTTAAAGTCCTTATTTAAGTTGTTGGTTTTTAGTTTAAACCATTAGTTTAAAATTTCGAACTTTGTATTTTGATGAGATTTTAAAATTTAAATAATTCTAAAATTTTCAGTCTAATTGAGTCAAATCCTGTCAATATTTCGGGTAAGTTTATCCATCTGACCGGAAAAGATGTAAAGTGATGGATACTATACATTATATTAAGAGAATATTCTGGAATAATAAGGGCGCTAAAAATTTTAAATAAAGAATCTTTCGTGCTATTACAACAATACAGCATAGAGTGAGTGAGTGAGAGAGAGAGAGAAAGAGAGAGAGAGAGATAGAGAGAGAGAGAATAATGATATTAAAAGGAAAATTATTTGAATCCCTGTTAGTAAGTCTAGTGTTTAATTAATATAATTGTCTATTGTTGCTAATAAGTGTTACAATATCTTACTTTTCACTTTCAATGCATCAAAAGTTTATGTAATTTGGCATTTAAAAGATTCATTAAGTTTCACTAATTAATGATTTACTTTTATAACAGTTCAGTGACTTTTATGCAAATTTAAATTATAGATACAATTAATTCTATAGTTTTACACGTTTAAATTCGTTTGATTTTAGTTAACAGATTAAGTTTGTATTATTAAATCTATTATTCTATACAACAACTAATTTAAGGAGAAAACTCTGTTAATAATTGTTTGGTCTTTTCAAGGAATATTATTTGTTCCGTTATTATACAAATTTTATTTACTAATTGTTTTATTTTATAAATTTATTTTAATGTTATTATCCTGAAAATTCATTAACTCAAGAAAAAATTGCAGAAATCTAATAATTTAAAAATTTGTATTTTTAAAAATATATGTCAATCTAAATTCCATTTTACATTATACGATCTATGAATTATTTGCACAAAGTATTGTTTAAAACTTACGATAGTATTGTTTGAAAAATTCATTACATCTATCGTACAGTATTACCGTACAAACAGCGTCATGCAGTTATAAAGTGAGTTTGACCATCATCTCGGTATAAACGGGGTATACCGGCATTGATGGTATAAGTGAAGATACTGTGCGTTTTAGATACGCTCAAAATAGTATTTGTTTCTCATAATTAATATTGAAAACAGTCTATGGCTAATTAATTTAAGTAATTAAATTTTTTAAATACGAATATTATTTTAATAAATTTAAATATTTAACAAATATATTTTTTGCAATAAAATTAGGTCAAAATTTTTGTATTGAGAATACTTTTCTTATGACATTTTGAACGGAAGTGAAAAGCAAAATGCTAAATATTAACCTACTATTTCAAAGCATTTAAATGGGCCATTAGTGCGAGTTAGAAAATGAATTTGTAAATATTTAGTGCGATATTATAATATTTTTATTCCTTCTTTTTGTATTAACAATTAGTATTTTAAATTAACATTAATTTCAATATAATTAGAAAATTTATTCATTTAATTATTTGTATTTTTCATAATTGTAAATGCAACGTAATTTGGATATTCATTATCATTTAGGATGTGATTAATAACTTTAATTGTTAGATTATTATTATAGTTAGAATAATTGTGTCGATTTATTTTGCTGAGGAGTCTTAATTTTCAAATGTTTTAATTTGTAAAATACAAGCATTAAGATATACAGCATTTGTATATAACAGTCATATATGAGTAGAATAAGTTACAGCATTATACAAATTTAATTGAAACAATTCTAGTTCTAATCTAATTCATCAATTAAATTCATAATTAAACAAACAAATCTAATTCATTTTAAATAAATACAAATATTTAAGTAGTATTTTCAATAGCGTCCAACAAACTCGATGATTGCAATTTGTCGCACAAGCACTTTATTCTATCATAAACAGATAATTTTCTTGATTCTACTTTCGGTGAAATATATTGGTCGACATCACGCCAGCGATTAATAGCGTCTTTATATTTCGAAGCTTTATTAGAGAGGCATTTAATAAAACTTTTCACGCATAATATCATTCTTGTCTCAAATAATTCTAATAGACTTTCCACTTCTGACTTTTCTTCCGCAGTCATGTCGGTGTCATCACTAAAATTCACATCACTTATGGAAAGCATTAAATTCATAATACCATTAAGAGCTTTGATTTTCGAGGCAAAGCCGGTGAGAGAAATTAAATTGTTTTCGTGGAGACCTATCTGTTCCAACGTTACGCGAAGAAAGTCAATCTTATGGTTGAGCTGCTTAAACATTAATCGAGAATCGTTGTAATGATCGTTTGACATTTTAAAAAGTTTCCTTCCTTTTCCACTTTCATCCGTCTATTAAGAGACCCAAAATAAATTGTAAATTAGTCATGATTAGGTCAATAATAAATTAAAATTAATAATATGTTATTTATAAAAAGCGAAAAATTAGCGATAATTATTAATCTACAGCACTGACCATATTTCGATAAGAATTATGATAAAGTGAAGCCAAACGATGGTTAATGTTTGCTGCCCTGTACTGATACAATACAAGTCGCGGTGAATCCCATTTCTCGGCATTTTGGCACAGCGTTAGCGCTTCAATCATGTATTTCGCGACGTCTTTCTCTACCAATTCGAAGGCCGATGAAGAGAGAGGCGCGTAGTCTTGCATTAAGCATCCCATTGTGAACCAAGTCGTGCTTAATTCCCAGTTAATAGTATCCCATACGCTTGTGTACAGCTTTTCTCCGTCCACGTCCAGTTCTTTAAATGCCAACTTATAGTAGTCAACAGCCTTTAAGTAGTAATGTTTTTCCTTTGGAGAAAACTCGTTGGAAGTGGAATTTTTATCTCGTGGCGCCAATATGTGCGCATAAGTTCGCATTAGTCTACCAGTATTTGAGTAGATTAACGCTACGTTCACCTTATCATTCACTTGCTTAAACATGTTGGCCGCGGTCTCAAAGTGTGAAACACACTTCTGCAGCAAAACATTCAATTTATTAGTTTCGCTTTCGGTTAATGATTGCGATTCGTTAAAGTATTTAAAGGCCTGATTCATGTAATACGTCGCGAGTTCATTCGATATATTACCAAACCTTTTCACAAGTCTATTCGACAAACTATTTTGCGTTTTGAACTCATGGTCAGAATGTTTGGAGTCTTTTAGTTGAAACTCTGCCTCTTCGTAACATCGATAACACAATTTTAATCGATCTTCAACGATATTTTCGCTATTAATCATTGGATTATAAGCCCAACGATAATCATCCTTCAAATCAGATCCGCAAACTTTTTCTAACAGTTCAATGAGAACAGAATCAATAGAATCGTCGTCAGTATCACATGATGTCTCAGCACTGGAATTGCTTAATATAGATATGTGAATATCACCACATAAGGCAAGCAAACAGGCAATCGGTTCTTTCAAATAATTGATTTGCCCGTTATTCTCGATCACAATTTGCGCGCATTCATAGAATAAAATTCCCATTCTTACGTACTTTAAGGCTTTCACGAAATTCTTTTTCGTGTTGTAAAGTTCGGCGAGAATGCAGTAAATATGAATACCTTTTCGCAGCAAACATGCAGTCATACACGTCTGCCATATGTCTAACTGTTTCATCTTTTTCTTTGGCGATATTTTACTTTGTGAGGTTTGGTTGCTTTTATTGCAATTTGATTGAATCGATTCGTAATGCAGTGGAATGGCCTCAAAAGGATTTGCCATTTTTGGCTTTTCACTTGCTGTTTCATTATTTAAACCAAACATTTCGTCTTGATTTTGTCCTTTCGATTCGATAAGGGTTTTGAGTCCTTCGATAACATGCTTCAAAGCATTATCACATTTCAAAAACCAGTCCACGCTTTGCTCTATCACTTGATTTGTATGTTTTTGTTTAACCACTTTTTCATAATTATTGTGCTGCGAGTAATAATTAGGATTACTTAATTTTGTAACATCTAAAGTCGAAATAACATTGCAATCAAAATTGGAATCACTGGCAAAGGAAAGATTTTCATCATCAAAGTCATCAAACTCTTCCTCGTCTTCGGTGTCTTCGTGTTCAACATTTACCGGGAACTGCATGGGATCGATATCGTTGGGGACGTAAACATCGGAGAGAAGATAATTGGCTGATGAAACTATTTTCGAATGTTTTTTCGAGTCAAGAAGAGACAAACAATTAGTGAGCAATTTGTGAATTTTATTTTTAATGACAGGCGAATGAGATTTGTTAGAGTCCATCATATTTTTCGCAACCCTATATAAAAGCATCGCAACGGGAATGGTATACGGGTTGACGTCGTCCTCATCCATATAATCGCTGCATAAAGTAGTCAAATCATAAAGCTTTACCACGTCATCATTTTTACCCTTAAAAAGCCAATATGTATGACCAGACTTTGTAGCTTTTGATTTAAGAAATGTCAATATATTTTGCGCTATATTTCGAATAACTTTCGGCGAAAATTGTGACTTTTTATTGTTAGACATGTGAGGAATGTCTTCAGTGTTAATGAGTTCGTACTTTTGAACGATTCCGTCCAAATGATAGCACATCACAACTTCGGGAACGGAACACATCAAGTTGTCCAACCAGTAGTCGAGACCGGTTAACACATTAATGGGACGCTTCATGTCAAGCAATCGCAGACTAACGGCCGGATGATCGGCGTCACCAAAGATGGGCATATTCGACGAGACCAACATTCGGATGTCCTCGAAATTCCACAAAACATTGCGCAGATGTCCACCAAAATTGGAGCCCAATTTATTTTCTATAGTTTCCAACTGTTGCTCAACCATTTCAGGTATAGGACAGCCGTCCTTATAATAATCCAAATCGATGGCAGACTTATCAGTGTTGGACTCGTTTTTTCCTGTTATGATTATATTATTGCTGTTTTGATCATTTTCGTAGACGTCGTTATTTTGATCGATCGAGTGATGCAAAAATTTGCATAACATGTTTTGACTCTGAAGATCATATCTAGTGATCGGTCTTTTCGTGAGTCGAGAGTTTACTTTAAAGCTATTATTGTCCTGAACTGAAATGTATAAACAATTAATCCGAAAATATTTGCAAAACAAGAATCACATTAAACTCAGTGCCAGTAATTAAAAATCTTAGTTAATAAATAAACAAAACATACCTATAATTTCAGCAAAAAATTTCTTAAGCCATGACCACTGTTTGCCTTCGCTTCTGAGCAAATGATAGGCCAAATCAAATTCATCGATGAGTAAACTGTTGCCGACTCTGTGGACCATAAGCGAGACGTGCGACGAGTCGAACGGCATAAACAATAACTTCTTAATAGAGTCCGCGTCGGCGATCACGTCAACACTTCCCACACAATCGGGGAAATTGTTGGCCATTCGGAATGAGGACACCATCGATGAGTTATTGCGCTTCAGCGGATAACTCCAGTTATGGTTACCGAAGCGACCGCAGAGCCAGTTGTCGGGCGGGTTATTGAGGTTCGTGTCGAGAGAGAGCTGAGAGAACTTCGACGGTCGCGACAGACCGGCGCTCACTATCAGCGCAGACGACGACACCGACGAGTGCTCTTCGCCTCGCATTGCCATCGTTTAGACTAATGGTAATCAAAATGACATGAGAGACATGAATGGCATCAATGAATGTGTTTATTGTTATTTGATAGCACTGAACGCACTTCACTCTACTCAACAGAGCATATGCTCGACAGTCTCGCCTGCATTGGTGTCCAATAGCAAGCATTCACTTTCACTTATAACTCCTCCTTCGAGTGTGTGTCTCTTAAATTACGACTGCAATAAAAATCATTGCAGTGAATATATAACAGGTACACAATAAACGCTAGACATGTATATAAATTAAGAAACGTTTTATATTTATATTATAATATAACACATCTCTATATAGCGGCGAACTGTGATTGTTATTGGATATGATATGATATTTCATCACCACATGAAGCGTGCGTTCAAATTGTATGAAGTGTTTGAAGAATTTCTAAGTGTGGAAGTAATGAATGGGTTTCAACATTAAAACATCGCCAAACACATTGTCTCACATATGATCACTCGAAGCGTAGATTACGATTAGGAGTAAACAAATGCTGACGCGATTTACGTGATTAATAACAATTAATTAACAAATATCTCATAATCGATGGTATGTTTCGTATTATATGTAATATTAATAAATTGAAAGCATATATGAGTTATGGTAACATTGAATTGTTGTTTATTTGATGCAAATAACAGGCAAAATATTTGACACAAGGCTTTATATTAGGCCCTCAAGTGTTGGGCCGAGCCTTCACTCGCACTCTCGGACAAGAATTTAAGAGTTCATATTTTAATTGGGAAACGAAGAAGTTATCGGCATTCAGGACTTTAATGAGTGGATCAGTGTCTCTGTCGGACAAACGAAACGACTTTAATTTCGATCACATGTTTTGCACAAAAGCGAACTCAATTCGAAACAATGTATTCGAAGAGGCGTTCAATGAGCTCAATATTAAACGATGTCTAAACCTCTTAAAACCAATTAAAGTGATTATACCAACGCGAGACTCTAAAGCTAATAAGAAAGGAGAGAATTCACGGGCAGCTGTTTTAGTGCCTCTTTGTCTCAATCGATTGGATGAGCCTTTTATTCTGCATACCCAGAGGTCTGTTAATCAGGTTAAGCATAGGGGAGAAGTCGGGTTTCCTCGTAGTATTATGGATGACATGACTCGCGTTAATGCTATTATTTTTGAGACTTCATTAGAAAATAAGCTAAAAAATGAGATAATTGTTCCGAATTTAAATCAAAGTTTATTCAAATACATCAGAAGAAATGATAAATTAGAGGAAAATATTGGAAACGTAAGCAAAGAATTGCCGCCACACGTGACGCCCAACAAAATATATGCCGACTATAAGAGAATCATTATTAGGAATCCATACAGTAATATGTATTGGATTAGACATCGGAAGATGAAAAAGCATCAGTTGAGGAAGAGAAGGAAGAAAATGTTGGCTCTTATCAAGAAAATACTTCTGAGAAGAAACATTAAAAAGGAGAAACTATTTCGCGCGGAACTCTTGGCCCAAATCAAAGAGGCTGAAGAGTTTGACGCAGAACTATATGTGAAAAATATCTTGCAAACCATCGATAGTGTGCCCAAAGAAGAAACTGCTGAGGAAAAGATAGAGAGAATTCGCGATTTGATTCGCAAGAATCGACAAGAGACCACTTTAATAGCGCCTAAGTTTGAAGATTAGCTTTGTTCATTTTTTATTTAATAATTCATATATAATATGTAGTATTAAAATCTGTGGACTATAAAGTGATTGAATTATTTGTCTAAGAAATAAAATCTTTTATTACGTAGAAATAAGTGTAGCGAAGTGTAATTAAGGTGTGTTCATATGATTCGTTTTGATAATCATTCAATTGACTCTAAATCGACCACTCTATTACACTAATTTGAACTAATTTATACTATTCGCATGCCTTTATTAATTTATGAAATCTATGACAGTAATAATCCGTATATTATTTGTATTTTAATAAAAGTTATTTAATTTGAAATTTTTATCTTGTTTATTAAAATTCACATTAATTAATGAAAAGAAATTATGATGTCATGATAATGACAGTGAGAAAGCATCTAAATTACAACAATCCCTGTCTCTTAAGGTCCTCATAAATTTTCTTGTTCACCACATTTCCCTGCGTGTCCTCGTACTCCTCTTCATTGGAGGGCTGAAACTTTTCCTTGTGTTTCTCGTCCTTCAACTTCTGCCAGAGAGCTAATGCGTCTTCAATTTGGGTGACATTAGCGAAGTGTGCCGTATTGGGAATGCCGAGACATCGCATACCGTGCGCGTGACGCCACTCAGCGAAGTGTCTCTGAAACGCTTTCGGCCCCTTATAAGTGGCGTTTCCGCATATTTCGCAGGTATACGTTATGTTGAGTCCGTGCAATTTGTAGAGCCAATAGGGAATCGGCTTTCCATCCCACCCAAGCGGCAAATTTTTCGGATTATAGATGACATCGGTTTCTTGTTCTTCTTCCGATTCTGATTCGGAAATTTCTTCGTCCGATTCTTCGCGTTCGCCAGCAGTTCGCGCCTGTTTTCGCTGAACATTCTCTTTGGTAGCCTGTCTTTGTTCGGACAGGATTTCAGTGAATCGATAGACTTGCGCCTCAAGAATAGCAATCTCTTTATGTTTTTCAGTGTCTTTACTTTTAACTGCTTTTCCAGGTTTTGATTTGGCGAACTGTGAGGCATCGATTTCTTCAGATTTCTTTCCCTTAGTATTCCAAAGACGTTGTGCGCGCTCTTCAAGAGTTCTGTAAATTTAAATTGTCATTATTTTAGAAAATAATCTCTAATAATACAAACCCTCCGCATTTGAGTCCCAATGCCATTAAAGCAGATTTGAGACGATCTAATCCTAACGAAGCTAACTCTTCGACTGATGAAAAAGCAGACAAATCGAGATGAGCTCCCGAGTGAGCCAATACACTGCCTGTTTCTTTCTATTAATTTTTCAGTATAAAAATTTAATTAAAAGTATTATTAGAATTAAAACGTATGAATAACATACCGGCCAACCGGGAAACGTTCCCAATTCCCATTGCTTTTCAAAGTCAGTCAATACTTTCTGTATATGCTATATCAAAAGTATTACCGGTAATTCAAGTAAATTTATTGTCAAATTCAATTCAAATAATAAACAAGTTATTTACATCATTAATAGGCAGAAGCGGTTTAACGCGAGCGCAGTAATCGTGCAAATAGTCGAGAAGCGTCTCCACGTATTGCCTGTAATCGGCGCTCAACTTTCTCTCTTTAGGTATTTCAAAGAGTTGATCAAATATGCTTAAATAAGTGAGATAATCGACTCTTTCGATGCCCTTCAAGTTGATATACTTATCGAAACACTGATTGAGATCGAGAAACTTTCCATAGCCCTCCTCGTCGGTGAAGTCAACCAAATTGATTTCGTTGGGATTGTCTCGAAGTTTGGCGAACTCGTCGAACTCCATAGACATCGGAACCGATATCTCATTGGGATGTTTCTTATAAAACTCTTTAATATTCTTGAAACGGGCGTAAAACTCGGAAAACTCGTTCGGACCTGACATCGAGTAGATGTCGCTCTTTCGCGAGCCGTCCTTATCGTCGTATAGCTCTTTGAGATTGTCGGTGCACTCCATGTAACGCTACGACAAACAACAATCAATTGGTCTTAAGTTAACTCAAACAACTCATACTCACGTCCAGCAAAAAGCGTAATCTATGATCGGAATTGATTTGATCGCGATTCTGCACAAATAAATATAAATGGCATATCATTATAATGAAAATCATTAATTTTATTAATAATCAATGTTATGAACACAAACCGAGCTCTTCTTCGCCATATTCTCCTTAACCATCGCGTCTTCGATTCGTTCCCTTTCCTCGTGATATCTTCTCTGCTGCTCTAACATTGATTCCATTTTAAGCTATAATAATCTTAATTTGATTGAATTAATTGTAATAATGAAGCATATAATGGTTGCGATATTGGTCACCAATAATTGGTATGACATTTGAGGACAGGTATGGCTCAGAGAGAGCGACACATTTGAGGCCATTCGCAACTCTATTGCACTCTATTATTGATAGAGAGCTGCGTTCATACCTATATAGACCTCGCTTTAACTCAATAACAGCTGTTTTTTGAATGTCAACCAATTTTTGATTTCTTTTTTTGGTGTTAGTTATGCTAATGAATTGATGTTACATTAATTAGCCATTGCTTACAAAATGGAGAGCAAACGACTGTACGACTTGTGTGTCTCGCGATTGTCTGCGTTGAGCGCAATCATTAACGACAACTCATTCAAGTGTTTGCCCACAAACGCAGTGTTCGATGTCTACTATGAGTTGTGTGTCGACGACAATCGCCACCATTTGGTGAACCCGTTCTCCGATTTGCATGTTATGTACCGATTCTTAGTCGAGTTGAAGGAGAAGAGAAATAAATTGCATTTTATATTTCAAAGCTTAATGGATAGCGGAAACAATATCGCCAACACTTTGAGCGCTAATTATTGTGATTTATGTGGAAATTGTCGAGAAACTGAAAACAATAGCAAAAAGATGAGTCGACAAACGCTGAACAAAGTGCGCATTGGTTTACAATTGGCGACGTTTATGAAAGAGAGCGGTTGGTTCGGGTGTGCGCGTGACCTGCTCTCGACGGCCATCACACTGTTGGGCGACCAACTCGTCAACAGCGACGTGAACGCCATGTGTCTGTTGTTTGAGTGTCGCGTCAAACTGTTATCAGTGCTGAACTT
>JAQIYA010001792.1:0-11537 GCA_034699355.1 Microtritia minima
AAAATATTGTTTTTAA
Organism: Microtritia minima; assembly: GCA_034699355.1. Lineage (NCBI taxonomy): Eukaryota > Metazoa > Arthropoda > Arachnida > Sarcoptiformes > Euphthiracaridae > Microtritia > Microtritia minima. Next base: position 17 of record JAQIYA010001792.1, read on the forward strand.
TTTAGGACTTATAATAGGCTTAAATTTCTTTTCATTTCCTTTAGTTAAAGAGAAAAATAAGTTTATTTTTGCAATCTTTAGGTATGCCTGTCTTGAAAGATTCTGCTTTATATAATTGTCAAGTATTGTTGTTTAATTCACAAATTGTTATGATTCGGCCGAAAACAAGATTAGCTATAAATGGTAATTATCGAGAGGACCGATGGTTTACAGCATGGGGTGACGGCTCTATAGGTTTTCTTACTTGGTTTCAATTGCCGCCAATGATAACTCGACTTAACGGTCAAATTAGAGTACCATTTGGTGATAAAATAATTATAGAAGTTATGAGTCCTGTTTTAAACGACTTCGATATGACTCGTGATTCTCTTTCGAATAACAATACATTTAGAATTGGATTCGAGATTTGCGAAGAGTTATGGCACGCAGACTCGCAACACATCAATCTGTTTGGCAGAAGAGGTTGTCATTTGGTGATCAACAGTTCAGCGTCTTATTGGGAAATACGAAAGTTGGACCGTATAATCGATTTGATGAAAACTTCTACCTTTAAAAGCGGTGGAAGTTATGCTTTTTCTAATTCAATTGGTTGTGACGGAAACGGACGGCTTTGCTTTTACGGTCGCAGTGTAGTCATGATGAATGGAAATGTCTTAACGATGACTACTTCAGACCAAACTCTTTTCAATGAAGTCGATGTCGCGATCGCTTATATCGATCCGAATGACATAACGCACTATCGATTGCAAAGCAATGTTAAAATTCAAAATCACAAATGCATCGGAAGTAATCTAATTTTTGACTCGTGTAACGGAAATGATTACAATTCTGTTATTACAAACATAGATCAAGTCATAACTATTAACATAATTGGTTTTAATATTTATAAAACTTCTCGTGTCATTCATCACCCAAATAGCGTGACACAATTGCAGATAACGCCCGAACAAGAAATTATGAATTATTGTAGTTTATGGCTTTGGGATTACTTGAGGCGTTGTAGTGGAGGGAGAATTGAAGGATTCATTGTACCACTCAGTGGTGGCTTAGATTCTTGCTCTGTTGCGTGTCTCGTATACTCTCTCTGCGCTATTCTTTATAAGCAAATTTGTCTTAACAATAGTGGAGTTATTAAAATTTTAAGAACTATTTTTAAAAATGAAAACATAGAGAAAGATATTACTTCACCAAAAGTTATTTGCGAAAAGTTACTAAAATGCGTTTATTTATCAACTCGTTATTCTGGTAACGATAGCCATGAGAGAGCATTGAGTTTAGCAAAAGCTATTGGTTGTGATTTCATTGCACATGATTTTGACGATATATTCAAATTGATTCAAAATACTGTACCGTCAAAAGTGAAATCAATCGGAAACGATGTAACTCTGCAGCAACAGAATGTTCAGGCAAGACTCAGAATGGTGTTGACATACTATTTCAGTGAAGGCAATCGACTTGTTTTGGCCTCTGGCAATGTTGATGAAGCTTTAGTTGGCTATTTAACTAAATATGATTGCTCTTCAGCCGATCTTAATCCTATCGGTTCTATTAGTAAATGTGATCTCAGAAATTTCGTGGCTTTTTGTAAACATATTATTCCGGATTCAGATGTGATTATTGATCGAATAATCAATGCTATTCCCAGCGCTGAGTTGACGGGAGAGAGTCAGTCGGATGAAGAAGATTTGGGTCTGACTTATGACGAATTGAGTTTATTAGGAAGACTAAGAAGAGGACAATTCGGTACATACGGACCGTATGGCATGTTTTGTAAAATTTGGGAGGAAAGGCAAACTCCATTTATAAAATCTACATTTAAATTGACAGATGATAAGGACCCAGAAATTATAGCTAAAAAAGTAAAGCGGTTTTTCACTTTATACGCAATTAATAGACATAAGCAAACAGTATTGACACCTGCTCTGCACACCGAGTCATACTCTCCCGATGACAATCGCTTCGATCACAGACAGTTTCTATTTGATTCGCAATGGAAATGGCAATTCGCAAACATAGATAAAAAAGTTAATGAGATAATTAATTATCGTCACGCCTAATATTTTTAACAAAATCTTTTAGTTATATAATCATTTTAGTCTAGTAAATAAAGCACTGCATTAAGAAAAATATACAAATTATTATTTTCATAAAAATCTAAATGTTGGATTAAATTTTACACCAATAATAATAATAGAAAAGTTGTGAAAATAGAGAAGCAATCATTTACAAGATCAAAGAGATTTTGGTTTTAACAAACGAGACGATGAGTTATTGTGCTCTTTTTTCGTCAGTTATAACTTCAATCGTTTTCTTTCCAATGCGTTCGAGTGTGTTAAGCGTTAAATTGACTAAACCAAAACCACTCGACTCATCATTTCTTGACTGGTCTTCAGACTCAACTTTATTTGAAATATGTTCAGCGGATTCAATCACTTCGGTGTTAGTCCTCAATGAAGAAGCCATCTCTTCAGGTGATGGAACTCCAATTGCGTTGTCGACTACAGATCCAACGTTTTCAACAACAGATCCAACATTTTCGACTAATTTAAAGTAAATTCAACATTAATAACGTTATTAATCGATATTTTTTGATTTAATATTTATATATCGTGTATGTTTATTAAAAGATTTACTTTGTTTCTGTTCTTAGCAGTTATTACTTATCTAAATAAAAACTTTGATTAAGTTAAACTTTTTTATTGATTAAAAATATTCAAAATTATTTTCTCGTTAAGCGCGTAACAAAATAATCGGAATATGCATTTAGCGCATCGTTACGATTAAAACAAAGAAAGCATAAGTGTTAACAAAATAATTATTAAAATAAAACATGTTATTATTTTTAAATGACGGCAATTTCCTATCCGACAAATTACTTAACAAATAGAAACTCGAGAAACAATCATCGAAACGGGATCGCATCAAATCCGACCGCAAGTGATAACATGTTTCGATGCCCACTCGACCACCCCTTACAGCGCCTTTCAGACTATACTGAACACAACTATATCACATGTGGGGCACCTCTGGCCACCTCAGAGTCTATAGCGAGACACACATTCTCAAGGATATTATTTATAAAGATTAAATAAATTTAAATTAGTTAAAGTTTTTAATAAATGAAATATAAGTTATATTTTAAGTTATATTTAATATAATTTAAATTTATTGCAAATAAGAAGTATAACTATAAAACAATCGGATTCAATAGAAATAATAATGTTAGAATCATGTTTATTGTAGTTATAAATAAGTGAAGACATACCAACTTTTGACGTGAGATTAGTGGCAGTCTGTAAAATGTCGGACGCGTTCCGCTTCGACCAGTTCGAGGCGTGGTTCACAGTGCTTGTGGTCGCCGAGAGCGCAGCCGTTTTGATGTCACTCAACCAGTTATTCCATCGCGAAGTGTTGGCCGACTCGATGTTCGCCAACTTATTGAGAACTTCCACTTTCCTGTCTTCGCTCACACTCTCCTCGCTATTCATTTTAATTCGGTCCGCATTTCGCAATAACTTTCGCGCTTTTATAACACTTTCGCTTTGATTGTCTCGCACTATATCTTCGTTAACGGATTCACTATTTCTGTCACTTTCATTAATCGTTAAAGCATTACTAATCTTATTTTCATCGCCAACCGATAAATTGTGTTCAGATGTGAGGTTAAGAGTGAGATGTTTGATGTCCTTCTCGTCCTTATTATCACATAATTCTAACATAAAATATTATATAGCATGTTATAATTAGGTTCAAATGATTACCTTTAGTACTATAAATGTTATCAACACTCGAATGCACTGAAATAGAGTTCGAATCGATTGCTGCCACCAATTCATGGTCGATGTCTTCGATGTCTTCGTCAGCGCTTTCAAACTCGTCGTCAGACGCTTCACAGGAAGACATTTTTAATTATTAATGAAAAGCAGTGATAAAATGAGATAACAATTGAGAAGTTGAACGTGTATTATAAGTGCTTATAAGTTATAAGCACTTGAGATAAACCTATATTTTTTAGTGCAGCAGCTGTTCAGTACAGTCGAGTCACACAAACAGTACTTTCAGTTTATTTGTTTTGAATTATTTAGTTTAAAATAAAACACGTAATAGTATAGTAAATATCGAGTCATTTAATTAATTTTTCCACTTTTAATACTTAAATTATAATAATTTAAATATGAAACATTCATAAGATTAATATTAATAATTAATTAATAATAATAAATGAAATAATAATAATTAATTAATATAGAATTATTAATTAATTATTATTATAATTAAACATATTATTTATTATAAAAAACTTTTTTATGAATTTTGATCATTAACTTTAATAATTAAAATTATTTTCACTAAGCTTTGAACTTTAAAATATCATAATAGTTGAATTAATTTTTTGTAATTTTGAGGCAAAATTTAGACAATAGTAGGTTAAAGTTTAAACTCAATTTTATGCCTTTGAGCTTAATAGCATTATATGAATAATAAATATAAATTAAATTTTATACAAATTAAATTAATAAAGATTTTGTTTTCAAAAAACTACATATTAGTTCAAATAACATAACTGGTTATAAATATAATTAATTTATTCTTAAACCAAACTATTAAACGCAGTTTGATTGTATTTTATTTATTGATTGGTGCATACAATGTATGATTTTAAAGTAAACTTTAACAGAAACTTTCTGAACTTACCCTCAAAATACAGTTTTACGAGACTGTACTGTAAATATGACTTGAAATAGTCGACTGAACAGTGAGTGAATGCTTGTAAATATTTATGTATCACAACTGAATTATAATAAAAGTGATTTGCATTTGAATAATGCAGAGCGCAATAATTAGTGATCGTCTTAAACATGGAATGTATTGATAATTTATTTTATTTCGGATATTTATTGGCGATATTATTGCGATGGACTGTCTCTCAGTTTCCATATTCGGGTATATTTAGCGCACGTGTTTTCGCATTTGAGGCGAAATGATGTTTACTAATGATGTTTAGGTTTCTCGAAGCCTCCTCTGTTTGGCGACTATGAAGCGCAGCGCCATTGGATGGAAATTACGGTCAACGTTGAGGTCGATCAGTGGTACAGCAATTCGTCGCACAACGACTTGCTTTACTGGGGTTTGGATTATCCACCGCTTACTGCTTATCACAGCTATATTAATGGCAAAATGTAACCGTCTATTCAAATAATTTAATTTAATTTTATAGTTAATTATCTAACAATTAGAGCTCAATATATCAACCCTTCGTGGGTCGAACTTTTCGAGTCGAGAGGTTATGAAGGATATTATCATAAAATTTTTATGCGATCAACAGGTGTTTATATAAACTTTTGAAATTAATTTTTATGGAAAATGGAAATAATATTGATGTAAATTTGACAGTATTGGTCATCGATTTGTTAATATATTTCAGCGCAATAACTTATTACTGGTCGATCTCATCGCTATCAGTCAAGCCTAGAGATATAGCCATAGTTTGTGTCTTAACTTTAATAAACCCACCGATGATTCTCATAGATTATGGACATTTTCAGTAAGTAATTAATGTTTTATTAAATTTGTGTGATATTATTAAATTATTCATACAGATATAATTGCGTATCTCTCGGACTATTTATTTGGTCGATCGCTTTTCTAACTAAAGAGTACCACATTTTAGGATCGATTGCCTTTGCATTAGCTTTAAATTATAAGCAAATGAGCCTTTACTTTGCTTTTCCTATATTTTGGTATTTACTTAGTCGATGTGCTTATTTATTGAATCAAAGCAAAAGAAGTGCATTAATCAAATTAGTGACAATTGCTCTTTCAGTTGTGATAACATTTATAATTTGTTGGCTGCCATATATCACTAATTATGATTCAACTCTTCAAGTTGTTAAAAGACTGTTTCCACTTTCACGAGGAATTTATGAAGTAAGTTATTGAAGAATTTAATCATTATTACCTTTATTCGAGAAATTATTTTAAAATTATATTTAAAACAAGAGTCACCATTATATTGAGCGGATTTTGCGTGCTATTTATATATTATTTGTTTAAATTTTAAATTATAATTTTTCATCAATACTTTGTTATAAGTACTTATTATACAGTATACGCATTAAGTATTTTATTCTAGCTTTAAATTCCAACTTTAAGGTCATCTTTGACATCAAAAAGGGGTACAATTTTGAAGGGTTCAAACTTTCATTATTATTGCAATCTTTTAATTACAATTCGTTACAATTTATTTATTTATTAGTTTTCAAGTTTTATTTCATGGAATTAAAAGTTTCATATTTTTCAATAATTGTTTATACATAATAAATCTTTATAATTTTAGGATAAAGTTGCAAACTTTTGGTGTTCAATATCTGTGTTATTTAAGCTTAAGAACTATTTTTCTGATTCCACTCTAGCTTTGATAAGGTATTTAAAATTAAATATTTTTATGAGTGAATCTAATCATTTTTATAATTTTTAGTGCTATTATTACTTTTATGGCATTAATTCCTTCCAATTTTGACTTATTCAGAAGACCTTCATTGAAATTATTGAAATATTCTTTAGTATGTTATATTTGAAATATTAATGACTATTGAATTTTATTAATTAATTTTATTTTTAGATAAATTCTTCGCTGGTTTTCTTTTTGTTTTCTTTTCAAGTTCACGAAAAGTCTATACTTCTGCCAACTATGTATAGTATTTGTTTTGTCTTTTTTTCCGTGAAAAGTTTATTTTTAACAAATTAAGAAATATTGATTCATGATATTATAATTAAAATAAAATTTAGTTTTCAATTGTATTCACAAAAATGTCAAAACTTAAAGTTTATTATCTCACTTACACTTATTGAGCTTACTTTTTACATTCGTTTTACATGGCTTTTTGATTAAGACTGAGTTGTATAAATACAATTGTTAATGTAAAAAAATTCATTATTATGGGAATAGCGTGAAAATAAGTTTGCATATTATAACATTTGGTCATTTATATAAATATTAATTATATTTTAATTCAATATAATCTTATTAAGTCTAAAGATTCAATTGAAAACAAATTAAATACCACGATTTAATACCATGTTTGATCCTGAATCAATCGAAACGAAAGTTCATAAAAAATCAAACAAACGATATTATGAGAAAACATAAAAAATTTAATTTAATATGTATAATATTATAATATTTTTTTATTTAATGTAACATGAATTTCTAAATATTGTTTTCGTTTTTTAACAGAGCAATGATTCTTATTTTCGATAGACATCCACTAACTGTTTTATGGTTTATAATTATTTCCACTTTCAGGTTTGTTAATTAAATTATTAATAATAAAATATTATTAAATAATTAATAATTTAATAAATAATTATTGTGATGAAAATTAGCGCAGGGGTACTGACGCGTAAAAAATGATTTACTTCTTTCTTATTTGAAAGATAGAAAAACTGCATTCTGATAAAATTATTACATTAAATTTGATTAAAATTTTCATTTCAATAATGACTATCTTATAATTATATAATAATCATATTTTTCTCAACTCTTATTTATGTAGTTTACAGCCTCTACTCATCAAAGACAAGTTAATGATTCCTTTCTATTCACTGTTGATTATTTTTTTATGTGCATTTTTTAATGCATATAAAGATTTAATAATAATTAATCCTAACTCTCGGAAAGAGAAATTGATTTCATTAAGTGTAAGTTAAACATAATTCTTTAACTTAAATAAATTGTTTATTTTGTATACATTAATATTTTTTTATTTTAGTTTTTTTCATCATTGATGGGCTGCTTAATACTAAGCATAGCATCGTTAACAATAGCAGCTCCAAAAAGCTTGCCTGATATTCACGCGGTCTTGAATTCTCTCTTCAGTTGCTTTCACTTTATTTTATTCGTTATTTATTTTCATAAATTGCAATTTGACATATATGTCCCACCATTTGGTAGTCTAAATCTTTCACAATTTTCTTTTACCAAATTGAAGAAAAAGCTGAATTAAAAACAATGAGTATAACTTGTATTTAAATGTATGACTTTTTCGAAAAATCTTTCTTAAATAAAATTAAAGATTAATTTTTCACATAAATTTTTATAGGAATCATAAAGAATGAGTTGCGAATTGAAAGTCGTAAAGAAATGATTCTTAAAGAAAAGTGAATTTATCGAACGCTTGAGATGACTGACCCTTCAAGTGAAGAGCGATTGATATTATTGAATATTTATGTTTTACGTCTATTCTTTTTCTATTTCTCTTTTTTGTTTTCTATTATTATTTATTAGTCTTAACAAATTTATATTATATTCATTAGTCATAACAAGTATTTATTAATTAATATTTATGAATAAATTCTAATAAAGTCTAGAGTTGTAGAGTTGCATTATAATAATTACAGTTACATTAATGTATTCAATTTATTAAGTATATTTTACATTAAGTAAAGCTAAGAAATTGACGCTATTTATGTCGCAAAATCATTCTATGAACCAATTAACATGTTTTATATTTGAGAAATATTTTCTTAATTAATATACTATACTATAGTATATATTGATATATTATTATAAAAAAATTGTATATAAAAAATTTACAATATTTACAAATTTATATTGAATATATGCTAATGACGTGTAGAAATCCAGAAAATTGCAAAGCAATTAGTGGATCACATTCTCTTAAAAATTTCACTTTTATTTATAGTTGCAGTTTTGAAGATATAATTTGACCAAATTTTCTATTCTTTTTTCTACATTCGTATTCGAAAGATGTGTCATTATTTTAGAGATTTCTAATGAAATCCATTCTATAAAATCAATTCAAAGTCATTAATAATAAATGTTAATTAATTTATAATTTTTTGTAATATTTAAAAATATATTGTCTAAAAAACTAAATATCAAACTATCGAAAAATCATTAATTAATTACATTAAATATTTACCTTCGGTATCAAATTTAGCTTCATTTATAAATATAAGTAAAGTCAACGCAGAAATGATTGTTTCTTTATTTTTCATGTTTATTATTTCACGTTTCAAAAGTTCAATTATTTTAATTATTCCACTATTTTCATATAAAATTTGCATATTAACTGCATCTGAATTAATATGAATAATTAATATTTCACTATAAACATTTTAATCGTTAACAAATTACCGTTGCATAGGTTGCACAGACCACTAATTGATATTTCCACCAAATTGTGGTCCTTATCATTGAGAAGATTAAGAAAAATAATTATGATATTCAATCTACGAAGATGTCTATAATTTATTGGATTATATGCAAAATTTGCAATATTAGCGAGAACTTGTCGTTTTGCATCTGAAAAAAATTAAAATGTAAAACATAAAAATATGATCTTAACATTTTCATAATTTATATTTAATTTTTCCATTAAAAATAATATTAAAATAAGTCATGCTATCATATTTTAATAAAATATTCTAAAATTATAAAACTTATTATAAAATTTATATAATAACTGGATGGCAAATATAATGTTAGGGACAATTTTCTTTGTTAATAAAGAGCATATTTGTGTGATTAGACGACTACTAAGCGTTACGTAACCGACGGCCATATAGTGTCCGTTTAGGACTTTTTCCTTTGTTAATAAAGAGATTATGTGTGGAAATTTGCATATATAGGTGGGTATCAGTGGCATCCAAAAATTTTCCCTTTGTTAATAAAGAGCCTGGCGAGGGGGATGCATTTCAATTACCTAAGGGAGAAAATTCTCCCTAAAAACCGGTAAAATTTAGAAAGAAATTCTTCTTTAAAGTTACTTTTAAAAGTTGCTTTGAAAGTTATACCCATTAAACTGAAATTAAAACTTTTAATAATGAAGTTTTAAACCCGGCTTTTGATTTTATTTAAACCTTGGATCAATTTTTGCATCAAAATGTATCAATTTTTGCAAAGTATTGAAATAGAAAATATACAAAATTTTGTAGGATTTTATTATTAGATTCAAAACAATAATTAATATGTATTCTAAGATATACTTATTTTTAAAAAATTTGTATTGATTTTTATCGTATAAAAGAATTGAATATAATAAATGCATTAATTAAAAATCTAATTTCAATCTCCACGAAAACCAGTAAAATAATAAAAACCGAAATATGCTGAAAACTGAGAAAAGGATAAAATGATAAATACTAGTGAAATATTGGCACGTATTAAATCTAAATCTAACATAATTTGTTGTACATTATTGTGGGAATTAATTATACATTTTATATTTAATGAATTATTAATATAAATTTACAATATTGTACAGTATATACTAAGTATTTCAGAAATATAACTTATATTTGACTATATATGGACTTAAGCTTTACATTCCGCTATACTAACGACGAAAGTCAACTTCTTTTGACAGACCGTATCGTAGATCAAAGATATAATGTTGTATTTATAGTTTAACACCGGTCTGTTCTTTAAGCCTTTTGTTATATTTGAGGGATTTATTGGTTGCAATTTCTGACAGAATACAGAATACATTCAAACGCCTGTTCTTAGTCTTTCAATTCACTATTCTTCGTTATATTAATTCATTCCATGAAAAGTTATTCACAATTTTTAAAAAAAATTAACTTTTCCTAAACTTAATTATATTAAAATTCAATAAATATATAAATCATAAGTCTTAAAGTGGTGCTAATTTTAAATACGGTTAACTTCTAAAATATTAAATAAATTTATCACATCATAATAAATAACAAAGTAATTATTAATGACAAGTAATCTAACAAATTATGATATACGTAAGCGATAGATAATATGCAATAATAATTAATCATTTATAATAAAAATAATATTTGCCGTATTTTCACGAATATCCCGCACCCGTGTATACCCCGCACCCTTCCAGTCTTATTTAATGTTAAACTTAAATGCTATGCGATATTTTTTGCACTTGAGAGACATTTAAAACATTTTATAAGTTTAGTTTAGTATTTCACCGAATTATTTTCTAATATAATTCAGGCAAATTATTATCTTTATTTTAGTGCGATTGAAAGTCTGGCTAACAATTGCGTTAATAGTTACACCGGTTTAGTATGACATAAATTGTTCAGCAGTAATATTTGTGATTTGTTTTAAATTTACAATTTTTACTCAACGAAACCACTGGTATTACTAATTGTCTATTGTTTTGTTTCAAAATTAAATTATGCCGCCAACAGGTTTTATTGTGAAAATAGTAATCACGTTCAACTATTATTATAAATAAATCCTAATATTCAGCAATATTGTGACATATTTGAAGCACTTCTTGTTGAATCGGATGAAGAATTTGATGGTTTTGAATAAATGACTATAAAAATAATAATAAGTGTTCAATATTATTGAATTAAACTTTCACTTCGAACTTTGTCTTATTATGCTTAAAAATGTGAATAAAAATTTCATGTATAACACGCACTCAAGTATACCCCGCAGAGTAAAAATTTTTAAATACCCTAATTTTACGTAGATAACCCGCACCCATGTATACCCCGCACCTCT
>JAQIYA010001793.1:0-11535 GCA_034699355.1 Microtritia minima
TACACTCCTTATCGTCGATCGTCTCCACAAAACATTCACTCCTTTCCAGTAATTTAGAGTAAAAATCACTCTTCGATTTCAGACTAAACATCTAAAAATGAGTTTTTAAAAAAATATTTTTAGTTCGTAAGCAATTATTTCTTACTTTACAAAATAATTTAATTTTCGTAAACTTCTAACACATTAATGCAATTTCAAATCAAAATTACAAATTTATTATTAAAATGACGCATATTTCATATAATTATTAATATTTCGAATAATATCAATAAAAAATATAAATGATGTAATATTTTGTAAGTTTAAAATTTAAATTTCACCCTTTATTGATCTCATACTGACATCTGTTGATTAAAATTAAAAAATTTTAATTGTATTTTGTTGGACCCCAGAAAGCGAAAATGTTTAAATGTGACGCATTTAAACATTTTATAAACAAAATATATCAACGCTATTAATATCTTAACAAAAGTTTATATAATGTTTAGAAATGTTAGTCTATAATGGAATGCATTCAAAAGCAAAAATTAGTCAATAATTTATTTTAAGTGAATTATATCAAAAGTAATAAAAGGTGAGATAAACTGTTTGTGATCTTTACTAAATATGACAAATTTTCTTATAGATAACTCTCACATGTGAAATAAAAATACTCGATTAACATATTGACTGCAAATATATTGCATTAATGTTATGATTTTAGTTAATTTTAATAATTTTTCTGTTAATAATGCAATTTCATTTGTGATTAGAATACTGTATGCTCTTATGTATCAAATAAATTTTATTTAAACAAATTTTTACAATTTGGTAGTCCATAGGCATTGCATTAACTGATAAAATCAATTAATTTCGATATTGAAATGAATATAATATAATCAATTTTAATCAAATTCATGCGACAGTTAATGATTGGCCGAGTCTTCAATTTTGTGCTCTCTTTTGAGACGAATAGGCATTTCTGGTATTTATAAATAGCGTTTAAATGACTTAATTTTATGAGTTTCGAACAAATATTGCACTACAGTTTAATTCAGTTTCAAAATAAAAATCTAATTTCTATATAATAAAAAAAACTGGTAAATTAAATAACATACTAAACTAGTAATAAACACAATTAATTGTTCTAAATTTGAATTTGAAACATATCTATATTTAAGACATATAATGTCAAAATTATTTTTTAATCATACATATATATTAAATTAATTTTATTAATATGTGGCGAATAAATAGAAAATAAAATTTCATTCAATTTTTTCTTAAACAAAATTGAATTCAATTTGTTTCAGAAAAAAATTAATAGTCCCTCTAATTAAAGCTTTTAAGGTATATTTGGTGCGAGCGTCAAGTATTACTTTGAAAAACCTGTGATTTCTTAATTTTACTGCGAACAGTACAAAACAGTACAAACAGTACAAAACAACAAAGCACTCCAAACTTGTCGATCAGCGATATCGACTTACATAACGCTGGCAATCGCTCAATCAGTCAATTGACATTCACGGCTAATCAATTCGGTTTGACGCCAATTTGATACGAGTTGTCTTTCGAGTGCTCCGTTTACGTGATTTTCTAAATACCATAGATATTCATATTTCGAAATCATCGCACGCTTCAACACTTATTTATTCAAATTTTCAAATTTTACAAAAAAAAAATATTGAAAAATAGCTGCATTTATAGCAACAATTAGGCGAAGTTTTGATGCATTCAATAAAAATGATTTTAATGCATAGTTACGTAAATGCATAGATATTACAAATTATTATCTGAAATAAAATCTCATGCTTTAAAAACTTCATCGTAAAAGTCCTGTCGTTTAACACGTAATAAATTGTGGTGTTCGACATAAAAATATTTATTATGTGTTAAACGACAGGAGTTATGATAATTGTTGGTGAAAATGAAAAACTTCATATTCACAATGAATATGATACTTTTGCATTGGGAAAAGCTTATCGGCAGAAGTGGTCAAAGCTATCGATGAAAAATATGAGACGCGCTCCTTCTTCGTGACCAAAAAGATGGATATTGATTGTTAAGAACATATAAAAAATGGGTAAAACATGGGTTTCGTATGATAAATACTTTATAGATTATAAGTAAAATAAAATATGTTGAACTATAGAACTAAATAAGTTGATATATAAACTTGACATTACAAAATTAAAATACAACAGTGGCTAAAGTTACTAAATATAGAATGCGTAACTAAAGAAATGAAAGCACCAAATGTGCCACAAGTGAGAGACCATTTGAGAGATTTTAGAAGAATATGCAAAAAAATAGTATCGAAATAGAAAAAGTGACGATAAAAACATAACTGATTTTAGAAGAATATGGAACAGTTTGTCTAAGAAAGTGCTAACAGCTGATGAACGTCTTCAGAATGAATGTTCGACTAGTAGGAGATAACGGTGTTTATGCGACATTTGAGAAATAAGTTTTATTACCATAACTAAAATACTCATTTGTGTAAAATGTTATCTTCATATTTTGTGTATTAAAGATTTTATAACACTTTGATAAATGTTGTTTTATATATTAGCCAACTCTTAAGTTTGTGATATTAGTTATTAAAAGTCAAAATGGTTTCATTTTTTATAACATATTCTTCTGTAGAAATTGAATAACAAAATTGTTTGTGTTTATTGATTTTTCATTCCACGACATTTCAATGTCGAGGAAATACCCATACCTTCCCTCCTCGACAATCAAAGGCGAATCCTTGACATCTGGTGACCCACTCGTAGGTGAATATCAATAAAATCAATAACTTTGATCCTTTTCTGATGTCATCATCAAAATGCGATTAGATTCTGATATTGTTTAAGTCTTTAATGTTAACGATATCTTCTATTGGTGGGGCCAAACTCCGCTAACTTAGTCTTATCCTGGCTCATCAAAATGGGTAATCCCTAGGGTGACCAGATCTGCGGGTTTGCCGGGGGTTACCCTGGAATGGACCTGTTTCTGCAGTCAATCTGGTAGACCTATGCCGGCAGACTTAATAATTGTATTATTAAGTGTTAATAATACAATTATTTATATTTTTATTTATAGTAATGCTTTGTTTTCAAAGATGTTATCCTCTGTTAAGATCTGCTTACTTACTCTTTCGGGTATAGTATTCCCGATTCTTCGTCGAAATGCGTCAACATTTGTAACTCAATTCTATGATCGCAATCAAAGCAGGAATGCATAGAATCTGTTTATGCTTCACATTTACACAACACATTGATAGGACAAAAGTTTTGCGTTTTGATGATAGCTTTAATCGGAGTCCAATCTGATTGAAACCTTGAACTTTGAAAAGCATTTGATTTCATAGAAGCGATAGTTATGATCCGTAAAAAGCACTCCAAACTTGTCCATCAATGATATCGAATTATATAATTTGGCAGTCAATCAACCACTCCATTAAAATTCCTCGTTTAATCAATTTGGTTCAAACCAACCTTTTTTTAGCACCTCTCAAGTGCTCGATTTACGTAATTTGCCAAACAATTGAGTAACACTAACCCTTCACACACACAATCACTGATTATTTTTGGGTATAAAAAGCCGTGAAACTCATGGCTTAACTCAGCAATAACTTTCTTGATTTTCTTATAAGCTCTTAAGTAGATCGAAACCAACACCAAACACCAAAAATGTTGAAACTCTCTATTGTCGCCGCTCTGTTAGCGCTGTTCATCGGGTCGGTCGAGCCGCACGGCCGTATGCTGCAACCGCCAGCGCGTAGCACAATGTACGTCGTCGATCAGACCAAATGGTCCGCTCAGCAGCCATACTGGAACTCGTGGGGCGTCGAGTGCAGCACACAGAACGCGGCCGTGTCCACCTGCGGCCGATGCGGCGGTCAGCCCGGCAGTCAGGACGCCAGGGATTTGGTTCAGGGCGGCGCTTATGGCAAGAACATCATTGTCGCCAATTACACGTCCGGTTCGGTGAGTTCGCATTAAGCAATACTTTTACAGAAGTTTAATTGATTTGCTTTGATTTTTTTTCTCGGTGACAGACCATCGAGATTATCTCCGATAAGGGCGCGTGGCATTGGGGTTACATCTATTTCGAGCTGTGCTCGTCGGCCACCGAATCGGACGGCTGTTTTCAGAAGCTGAACATTGTGAGCGCCAGCACTCGCGTTCAGGACGGCAACAAGATTTGCGTCGCGATGCCCAACGATGACCAGCCCGACAAAAACACCGCTAAAGTGCAGCTGCCGGCCGGCGTCAAGTGTGACCGCTGTACTCTGCGCTGGACTTACCGAACCGCATATCCAGGACCGGCGGGTAATTAGAGATTAGGGTCACCTAATTAGAGATTCAATGATTAAGCAAATGCATAATTGACAGGTTGGACCAATTGCTGGACCGATCCGAGAGATGTCCAGGTGTTCAGAAACTGTGCCGATATTCGTATTAACTAAATTTTGGGACGAAATTCACATTTAAATAACTGTTATTATTGTTTAATTGTTTTATTGTTTAAATTGCATAAATAAAATTTTTGCCTTTAAAAGCATATGAAAGTGTCTTATTTTCTTTTGCTTAACGCTTAGAGTAAAAGAAGTATAGTGTAATATATTGAAAAGTTAACTTTATTTCTATTTAATATTATAAATGAAAATGTTAATCAAACTTTTTTGGTCCTTTTAAATACACAAAACTGGTTTACATATTGAGTAGAGGCTAACTTCAAAAAAAACGAACAAGTGTTATTTAAATTTTAGAAATAATATGTTTGTCAAAATGAAAAAAATGGTATTAAAAATAGAATGCAAAAGCTAACCTTATGTTAAACTTACCTGACTATAGAGTTAGTGACTTACAATTTATATGCAGATAAAACAATCTAAAGATTGAATTCATAAAATAACAGAATATCGTTAATCATTTTATTGTCTTTTATCTAAATTTGAATTATATAACTAAGAAACAAATCTTTAATTAATAATGAGATAATTTATTTTTTTAGACCATTATAATATTTTATTGCAAGTATTGTTGCGAATAAAGCTATAAGAGATATAAAGTTAATATTTTCAATTTTACTTATTTATATAAGTTACTTATTTTTAAATTAACTCTGTAAATACTAATGTTAATTAATTTATAATTAATTGAAACTCTATTATAAAATCATTATATATTTGTTATGAAATTAAAATGAATAATTTACTGGTTTTGTGTTTTCTATTTTTTTTTCAAAAATTAGTAAAATTTAAGTCACGAAAAGTGAATTCAATAAATTGAATGTAATTTTTGTTTTTCAAATTTCAAACAATTAAGGAAATAATAGTGAGAAATTAAAATTCTAGAATATGCCTAAATTTCGGTAAAATTGAAGGTTTAGTTCGGTAAAATTTGGTTTCTGAGCGAAAATGATGTTACCCTAAATAATAACTCACAAAAAACTAATGCATAATTAAATTTTTATTATAAACTTATTAGTTTTAGTATAAAAAATAGATTACATTTAAAATTAACAAGAATTAACTACTATTTCGACTATTAATTAAATACAGGCAAACCTAATTAATAAATTTTTATAAAAATATTGAATTTACAAATTATTATATGCTGAATGAAATTCCAAATTATACAATATTTTAAAGATTATTGAAATACAACAAGAGATGACAAGGAGTTCGAGACCATCGACTACCGAATCAAACGCGATTACGGGCCAACTCTCTCGACTCGACCAGCACTTTCACCATCTGATTATTATACTTAGTCTCGGTGGACAACGAGTAACTTAGTTTCGGATTGCGTTGCGCGAGATCGACAAACGTGTTGATGATCTCGACGGTGGCGCTCGAGTTGAGCGCGATCAGCACTGCCAGCCGTTTGACGCCACTGTTGAGGCCGAAAAAGTCGCTCAACCCTTTCGACGTGATCTGCGACTCGCGCGACACCAGACTCAACGACCGTAATTGCTTGAGTCGAGACAAGTGCTGAAGAGTGGTGTCATTGATGTGTTTCGTATGACACGCGTACAGCTCGATGGAGATCAGGTTCGGCGCGCTTTGGTCCACGCCGTCGAAGATGTCGTTATCGGTATAGTTCGTGTGGAGTTTAAGCGCAGCCAAATTCGGGCAGAAAGAGAGGAGATTTTTGTCGAAATTGATGAGCGAAGTGAGTGTCAGGTGTTTGAGAGACGCAAACTTGACTCTCGTGTTGCGCAACACTAACACGCAGTTCTGAGCGCCGGACATCGACAGGCGAGTCAGTTGTCGACAATGGAGGCCGACTTTGTTGAGGATCTCAATCGAAACGTTGGTCTGCGCTTTGAACTCGACGCGCAGACTCGCGAGTCGCTCGAATCGACACAACTGGTCAAACATGGCGTTCACGCGAGTCTCGCCCGTATTCGACTTGATTCGGAACGCTATTCTCTCCACTCGTTTCGAGTAGCGATCGGCGAACGCCTCCAGTTTGGCTCTCTTGTAGACCTTCGCCGAAATCGACTTCAATTTGGGGAGAAATTCACGGCTCGAGCTCTGCTCGAGAAAGTCGTTCACGTTATTGATCTCGCAGTCCTCCAAATTGGTGGCCAATCGGAGTACCGTTTTCACGGCCACCTGATTCACGTTGAACAGCGATATGCGCCGCAAGCAGTGGCCAAACTTGTTGGCGAACGCCCGCCACGAGTCGCGCGAAACCGTACATTTGCCGCAATTGGTCTTCACCGACAGCGCCGTCACTCGCCGGCAGTTCGCCGTAATCGTGTCTATTATCTCGCTCGTGATCTCCCGATTGGCGTAGTTATCGATGCAGATCTCGCTGATGAGCGCGCACTTCTTCGTAATGCTATTCAATTGCGCGGCACTCGTGTCGCGACTCCAGAAACCGGATGTCTGGCCGAACGGATTGCGGCCGTCGATGTCCAGCCGTCGCTGGCGGTTGAAGACGAGTCGCGACCACTGTTTCGATACGCACTCGCAGGCGAATCGCTGGCCGAGACTGAGGTAAGCGAACAACTCATCGACTAAGTCGTCGCCGAAGCGGTCAAACGAGTCGCGCGCGTACTCTCGGGTGCCGTTCATTGCTGTTCACTGATTAGCTGTGACTCTCACTGACCAGTGATTTATAATCAATTGTGTTCAGTGTGTAATAGATTTGAAATAACTCTGAGGTAGACTTTTAGTAAGAGTTTATTGAGATAATACTGCAGACTATTAGCCCGTAATCTCTTTATTATAATGAAGTTATTGATAATATAGATGTAATAATTAATGACGAAAATCGGACGCATATTTGATTATAGTTTCAATATTAATATATTTATTAAAAGTGACGAATAATATGTGACACGAAAGCGTGTTTTAACTCAGAGTTGAACCAAAGAATTACTAACGAGTTATTATAAACTGAATTTGATATTTAATAGACTACAACTACCACTACCGTTGACCATATGGGAGACAGACAGACATAGTGGACGAAACACTTTTCGAAACATATAAAATGTGGTTTAATATTATAATATTATAATTAATAAAGACCTCCAATTCAGAAAAGTCTGTATTCTTTAATAATGGTTGGAAATGCATGATAGATGCATATAAGCATACCTTAGATCAATATTAAGTGTGCATACACTCAGAAAATTGCAACAAATTATTACAACACTTGAAAATAAATCGCTAACAACTGATGCACACTTTTTCACAATTTAAAGATTTTTTTTAACTGATAAAAGATTCAATCTTTTAGAATGCAATGTAGAAAAATATTTGTTTATAAAATATGATAATTTTGATTAAAATTTAATTTTATAGTTTTAAAATGTTTATTAAAAAAACATTTTCCATTTCCGGATAATCAATGTTTTAAAATTAATTTTTTTGTGTGGATTTATTTTTTATAATGGCTTTGAAATATAAGTGAAAAAAGTTTCCATTAAACTGAACTCTCACTCCCTTTCAGTGACTCATGAAAATAGTGAACACTTCAACATTAATTGTAAAAATTAATTAGACTTTTGCAATGACATGAACGACTTTTCAACTCAGTTTTCTCTGCTAACACTTTCAATATCATAAACAGGTATAGACGAGTAGATTTCTTAGAAAAGCTTGCGATCGCTTTAATCACATGCCTTCTGACAAACATTTGTTTCACTTCTTGTATCAGTTATATTGATTGTGGTCAGCGCTTGAAATCTATTGAAAAACCACGCGTAACGACATATTGCATTACCCCATAACGAGTAGCTTCACTTAAAAAGAATAGCTCTATACAATAACACACGTAAATACTATGCATTAGATATGTAAAGCATCGCAATATTTTTTTATTGTTTTCATCATTTTCCACGTAAACAAACCTAAGGCTTGATTTTAAATGCCCAAATTTAACTGTTATTATTATTATTAAATATAAATAAAATTTTAATCAAACTCTTCGCCACTTATTTTGGTAAATTTTTAATCCCTAACAATATTTGATTAATCGCTTAAAATGTTTGCAACCAATTTTCTTATCTCTAATCGTACGGCTCGTGATTGCTATTTAGTAAATAATATTTATTTAAAATATTATATTAAAAGCAAACGATAATAATAATAATTATTATGAAAAATTATTTCTGTTTCTTATAATACCACTCAAGCTTTTGAGTTTCAGTTCACAGCGAGAGTCAGAACTTTCAAACTTGAAAAAAAGCAAATAACAATCATTACTTGAATCAAAGCAATTCAAATTCATGTTAATTTTATTGTTTATGTTTAGAAACAAATTGCTAAATCATAACACACGTAAAATGAATAAAGTTTCACAATTTAAGTTCGCATTATTAATATTAGCCGTCTCTGCAATTGATGTGATCAATAGTAGTGGTGAATATCTGAACAGTAAGTATTATTTAAAAGTTTTCATTTTGAAAAATTAGTTTTTAAATCACTCTCAAATTCAATTAATTAAATATCGAGATTTAAATTTAAAATAATTTTTAAAAATTTTTTTAATTACAATTAATTTCTTTAATCAATATTGAAGATGAAGATTGCCTGCAAAGACAGTATAAGGAATGTCTGGTCGAGAGCTACACCACCGAAGAGCTAGACATCGCCATAGACTACATGCAGAGTCGAGTTCGGGCCACATATCCATCACAGCCGGCCTGCAGTCGCGCCGAGTTTCGCGTGCGAAAAGAAATCCGCTGCCTGTCGGGCGAGGAGTACCTCAACCTGACCGACGCCTGGTTACAGCTCTACGCCGACGGCACTGTCGACCAGTTCGCCGAACTGCACGCCACTCACTGGGCGGCTATGCATAAGTTTACCGACGGTGTTCGTACTCACCATGAATTTATCAATCGGTTTGAGACCAAATTGCGGGCCATTAATCCGAAAATATCCATACCTTATTGGGTGAGTTTGAAAAAAATGAAATAAATTTGTTAATTCTTAAACTAAAAAAACATATTTAATAAAAAAAATTATTCTCATAATAACATTAATTAATTTTGCGTTTAAGAATTTTCACCGCGACTTCGCTCATCCAGAGCTGAGCGCGATTTGGGATCTGTTCGGTCACTCGGGTCACGCCGCCAACGACTACTGCGTACTGGACGGACCGTTTGCCGGTGTCAGAGTCAACAAATGCCCGTCTTGTCTTCCGCATTGTCTTCGCCGACAGTGGCGTCCGGACGGCTCGCTCTGGCCGTGGAAAGGGTCCGAATGGATGACAGCCGTTCAGCAGATGCCTCTCAACGAACCGCTAATGACTACCGCCGTAAACGGATTTCTACACTCTATCGGCGGCAATATTTTGGCACTGTTTCGCACTGTCCTCGACCGAAGCGCGTCCATACAGTTCTCGCTTCGACCCGATCTCACGCCCTATAGTCAATTGGAAATCTTAGAGGCGTTGGTCACCCATTTCGATACGCACCTCTCGATCGGCGGTTTCGTCGGCGATATGAGCTATAAATTTGCGCCGAGAGAGTGCGTCCATTTATTTTCTAATATATATATATTTAATTTATGACTTTATAATAATGTTAATCCAATCCGATTCAGTCCGGTCTTCTATCCGTTTCACTTGTGGGGCGACTTGTATCAGTTCATGTGGCAGTTAAGCAATTTCGACGACCTCTATCTGCTGCCTGAAAGTTACGAACTGGGCTTTCGGTACAACACGAGCGCCAATCGGATCTCGTTCGCCAATCTGTACACCGATCGGCTCGACATATTTCCTGAGGTCTACATTAAGGAGACCTTTCAGCTCGGATTCGGCGATCGCTGCTATATCTACGACGCGCTCGTCAAACCGATTAACGCGATCGTCAAACGCGGCCGCAAACCCATTGATCGGTATCGACCGCTGCCACCCGTCGCTCAGCGCCTGAAAGAGTCGATGAGCGCCGAAAACTTTCTCAACTATTTTCCCAAATTCGCCACAAACTCGTGGACCGAATTCGACCACATATTGTTCGACTCGTTAGACGACTCGTGCAACCGTCCGATCGGGTCGTCGACCACGGCGTGCGCGCCGATGCCTCGGGCGCCACACTTTGCGGACACGCCAGAGGGCCGTAAAATGTTTGAGTTCTTCAACGCCAGCGAAGGTCTCATCGATATTCGTCCGCTAGTGTTGTTCAGCGAATCGGTATACGACCGCTTTATGGATGCCTTGAATTGTTACTGTTCGCCGTACGCTGTTTTGCCCACTTATAAATCTAAATCATTTATAAATGAGTATAAATAAGTAAAGTAAATAAAGACTATAAACCAGACCTGTTATCAATTGTATGAAAGATTATTTATAAATGATTTTAGATCTTAATTTCTTTTTTTTTAGTTTAATTCCAAACATTACGAGCAAATTCAATGTTAACAAAACTTAAATTTTTAAATCTACAAATAATAAAATGATGATAACTTTGATAAACTATGGAACATTGAATTTTTATTATGACCGCCTAGAAGTTGTGACCTGACCTGACCACTTGTGACTTCTTTGCTTTGGGGTCATTTAAGACAAAAAAATTTACGCTTCAAATCCTCAAACTAATCCAGACATCGAACATAAATTTGACAAAATTTATAATGAATAAGATAACCACCACTTTAGTTCGTGCTTTTAAAAATTTATTAATTCTCTGAGAAAAATTTGTTGAACATTGCGAGCTAATACTAGCGCGACCAGATCTCAAGGTTTGCCGGGAGATAATACGGTATGGACCTGTTTCTCCCGTCTCCCGGGCAACCTATACCGGGAGGCTGTAAGCTCGCGGTTTATAAATTTTAAAAATTCATGCCGTATGTCTGCAAACATAATAAAAATTAAGTATAATTTTATAAAAAAAAGGCAATAACACAGACATAAAAAATTTACATCAAATTAAGTAAAACATCATTTAAAAAATTTTAAACAATTTATAATTCAATAAAAAAAAGGTAAAATGTATTGGGTAACAGGTAAAGGTAAGGGTAAGGGTAACAGAACGAGTTACGAGTTGACGGCATCACAGGCGTCAATCCATTCGCTGTAGACGTCGATCGGTTCGGTGAGGTAT
>JAQIYA010001794.1:0-11533 GCA_034699355.1 Microtritia minima
CCTATGCATAACGAGCGTGTTTGAAGAGAACAGCTCAAACCAAATAAATTATGCCTAAATTTTATTATAATCTCAAATTTTGATATAAGGCCTATCAATAATTATAAATGCATTCGTAAAAGTTATTTACTAGATTAGTATTATTATTATTATTAAAACTGACTCATATATAAATTTCATTTACATTTAATGTATAAAACAATAAAGAATTCAATTTACAAATTCTTTGTCTATTCAAATAAACTCTCGTCTCAATTGTTTTATTATCGAGTGATAGCTTAACGAAAGGATAACATAGGATTTACTATCAAAAATTTTCCAAAAGTTATAGATATAATTTAATAACGCTAAACATTCCCTCCATTCCTACGTGTCATCGGGTTTTATAAATTATAATTATTATAAACTAGCGTTTTGAATATAAATTAAAATAATAATCAATATTTTTGATATCAAACAACAAACATGTCATTAATCTTAAATACCATATTACTCTACTTTATAGATGAAATAAATTTTTACAAATTAAAAATTTTTCCAATCATAAAATGTTTTACACAGTATCGTCAAAATACTTAATATTCAAATCACAGTCAAGTCATCCTATATGTAGATCGCGGGAGAAAAATATTTCTGAAACCGGTTTTAAAAGCGAGAAAAAAAATTTCACGGCAGACGATAGACAAAGTCAAAGACTTTCTACTGCTTCTACTGTTAGCATTAATATAGTCTCATCAATAGATGAATTCTCACAACAATAATGCCGGTCTATCATAAAATCAGCGTAACAATAGGAATGATTATTAGCGAATTGATAAACAATAAGTACATCAGAAGAAAGTTTGAGAGTTCAGTCAAACACGACAACAAAGTGGCGATAATAACGGGCGCCAACGCCGGCATCGGAAGGGAGACAGCACTTCAACTATCGCTATACGGAGTTAAGGTTTCTAATGTTTTCTTATGTTCAAAATTCAGATTAATCTAATCTAATTTTATTTTTGAAATAAGTGTCTTTAAAACTTTTTTAAAAGTTTATATCTTTGAGAATAGGTTATAATGGCATGTCGTGACACGAAATCTGGAGAATCAGCGGCCGATTATATCCGAAGCAAAAACCCGAGCGCCAAACTGGCAGTTCTCGAGCTAGACTTGGCGTCAATAAACTCGGTGCACAAGTTTTGCGAGCGAGTGCATCGGCTCGAGTCGGTCATCGATCTTCTGGTCAACAATGCAGGCGTTTTCGGCCTATCAGAAGATAGGACCAGTGATGGCCACGAAACGCAATTCGCCACAAACCACTTGGGTATTCATTTGAAATTAATTGTAAAAATTTACATATTTAAGCGACTCAATCGTTTCACTTATAAGGTCACTTTCTGCTGACACTGCTCTTATTAGATCTTCTTCGTCAGTCACGTCACGCCCGTATCGTAAACGTGGCCTCGAAGATACACACGTTGGGCCGAATACACTTCGAGGACATTAATTTGGCGGCCAAGAGATACTCGCCGATCGCCGCTTACGGCCAGAGCAAGTTGGCCAACGTTTTGTTTAGCCGAGAGCTGGCCGGCCGGCTCGCCATCAACCGGATCGACAACGTCAGCGTGTATTGTCTGCATCCCGGATGCGTGAAGACCGGCATCACTCGACACCTGTCGCCGACCTACATGTTTGTGAATAAATTTTACAACGCGTTTAAAATGAGCGCCGAATTGGGCGCACGAACGACGGTCTACTGTTGTCTCGACGACGGTCTGGAAAGCGAGTCAGGATTTTATTACGAGTATGTTTGACGACAAATAAAGAAATTATTTAATGAGTAATTTTTTGTTATAAACGAATCGCAGTAACTGTCGTCGAGTGAAGTCAATGGTCTCGAGAGCTGTCGATAAGGATTGCGCTCGAAAGTTGTGGCAACTAAGCTGTGATTTGGTGAAACTCAATGACTGCTACAGATTGAACACCGATCGAGAGCTTTAGTAAACTTTGTCGCTATCTTTGTCGAGAACTTATAAGCTCACTGTTTATTTTATATGATTTATAAAAATTGCTCAATTTTTTTGTTGAATAAAATTTTGTGATTAAAAATGTTCACTTATTTAAAAAATTGGTTTTGTTTAGCTATTCTAACATATCCTTAGGGCATAATTATTTAGTGCACTATGTATTTATTCTCATCAGTGGTAGCCTTGACTATAAAACTATGAAAAAGAATTTGTGATTTTATAGAAATACGGAAAATTTAATCGTAAATTAAAATCTAAGTAAAATTGATTACAAGCAAATGGAAATATCAATACAAACAGGAAAATTTTATGCAATTAAATGTATAATTTTGAGTCTTCAGAATTTTCAGTCTTAAACCAATTTATGGATCTTTTTTTTAATGTAAAATTTCATTTCGCAGTCAAATTAAATTCATTTATCATTAAAAATGAATTTACAATTCAAGGCCTCGTAATGTGTTATATTTGAAAAATTAAAAACACATTACATAAGAGTGGATATTTTATTTGTTGAATTATGTGCACGTATGACAGATAAAAAAAATTATGGCAAGGATTGTGTCAAATAGGAAAATATAATAAGTAAAATTATATTAAATAACTTTTTATTTTTTATATATTAAATTTTTAAATTTAATAAATCTTCAAAAATAAAAAAATATCGAATCAGAAAAGAAATTCACAACAGAAGAAAACATACTCTACTGTAATAATTATATGCGCACAAGAAAATCATTATAGTTATGTAATATGTAGTACTATTACAATACTTTTGTAGTATTATTGGAACACTAGTTTAAACCAAACAGATTTAGTTTTTGACACTCATTAACACATACAGTAGAGTTCAGGAGTGAGAGTTCAACGAGTTTACTCAGTTTTGTTTCGCTCACGGTTTGCTCTCTTATTGTTGAGTCACGCTTTCTAATTATTTGGCTAATTAGACAATCATTTTTAATTGTTATCGAATTGATTTGAATTATATGCTAAGTTTATTCGTTTCTTATTCAAGCTTTTAAAGTAAATATCAAAATTTTGACAACATTTTCAATTTCCAAATTAAACTTGTATTAGTAAATAGTGTTTGATATCTTATTGATTGCAAAAATTAAATGGCAAATAGAGTTATGTCTATTACTGGAGATTCGTTCAACGATTTAAGAGTAGATCTGAAACTAACACTAAATTCTGATTTTGTTATGTTTGGCGGCTATAAATGCAGATCAAGTGCTGTTCATTTCGATGGCAATGGAGTTAAGATTCAATGCGTTGCCGATCGCGGCCATAGTGACACTGATTGTGATGACATTTTAGGTTTTGCTTCAATTTTTATCTATATTTTTCTTGTCGAAAATTAACTTTTATGTGATTAATTTGCAGATAGAGTTAGTGATGTCAGCGATGATTGCTATGTCGACGAAAGTGTTGTGGAAATATGTTACACTCAAATGACTGACTTTCGTTATGGCGATGACAAGAGCTCAGCCATCGTTTTGATGAAACCCAATCAGCAATCAGTGGCTGCCATTCGATCGATTCTGTTCATGGATAGTGACATTCAATTCGATGCCAACTCGTTAGGTATGAGTTGAGCGTAAACTTTGCTTTATTTTAAATTAATTTATATTTTATTATTTGGTAATAATTGTTAGATGAAAGAGTGAATCACATAATAGTCGAGATTAAAAAGACGATTCGCAACGCGAACGACACTGAAAATTGTTTGACTCCGAAAATGACGCAAATGGTCGACGCGTTCTTCAGTTTCCTTAAATTTCATACCATATTAAAAGTCTACAGCGAAAGCGAAACCCGAGACGCGAAGAAATTGCTGTACAATGCGCTCACATTGAATCGCGTCTATGAGCTCACAAAAGAAGTGAAGCGTTTGCGAAACAAAATTTATTGCATTAAAATCATTGAGCAGAACAGTGTTGACAATACGAGTGATGTCACCAACACTGAGCCGATCGATAGCACGCCTCACGAAACTGAAGACGAATCCGTGGATACCGAAGATTCTGAAGAAGACAGCGATGAAGAGGACGACTGTTTTGAGGCGAAACTCGAGTGCAGAATAGAGAACTTCAGCGAACTCTGCGACTCAGTGACGGGTGATTCTGTACAGACTGGAAACCACGTGTGGAATATACTGGCGAAGCCGTACTACAACGACAGTCATGTGAAGAAACTTGCATTTTATCTCCAGTGCGACCGCGCATTCAAAGAGCGGTCGAGAGAGTGGTCCTGCGATGTCTACGCCGAGCTCTCAATCGTTTCGCAATTTGATGGCAAAAACTTTACGAGAAAAATACGGCATCGATTCTGCGCGGAAGAAAACGATTGGGGATTTCGAGGGTTTCTGAAGTGGTTCGACATTTTGAATCCCGAAAATGGTTTCATCAAAGACGGCGCCATCACTTTGAGTGTTTGGCTCACCAGTGATGTCGAGAATCGAGTTTTATAATTAGAAAATTTCGCATAAATTTAGTTAAATTGAAAGTACATTTCTTAAACATTTGCCCATTAGTTTGCTTTGAAAACATTTTAATAGCATAAATATTTGTACACTGATTTCTATTCATCTCTGTTTTAAAATTTAAAATATTTCTATAGGAATTCTGATCTTAAATAAAGATTTATAATTATTGATAATCTAATTAAAATGAATTGACTTTTGTTTGAATTAACCGACTGTCAGCGTATGCGCTCACAGATGCCAATCCTATTGCGCGCGTGTTTACGTTTGTTACAAGTTTGACAATACGATTGTTTTGCTTTGCTTTAATTAAATTAAATTTTGTGATTTTATCAAATTGATTGTCCCATATATTCATTTGCAAATAATGAATAAAGAGAGCGATAATGGATTTTCAAACACATTCAGTGTTTCGCTCGAATTAGAAGTTAATGTGGATTACGTTATGTTTGGCGCCTATAAATGCAAATCAAAAGCTGTTCGCTTTCTAAAGAGTGGCGTTTATATTGTCTGTATGGCAGACACCAGTGATAACGACAGTCAGTATTGCTTTTAATTTAATTTTGTTTTCACATTAATTTGTTTCGTGATGTTATGAGAGTTATAGTTTATGACAGCGAAGATGACAGCGAAAAGAATGACGAAAGTGACGAGAGTTGCGAAGAGATTGATGGCTATGCGAGTGATGTGCCGTTTGTTAGGGTTATGTACAAAGACATGATTGACTTTCGATACTGCGATGACGAGCAGACACTCATTGTTGTCATTAAACCGGACAACCAATGGATTCGTAAATTTCGGTGCAATTCAATGGCTTATAATGGCGTGAAATGTGGCATTAAATTTGATTACGAGTTTTCTGGTATGTCATCAGATAATTATAATTTCAATAATTGTTATAATTTAATTTTTTGCTTTTGAGACGAAAGAGAACCAGTACGTAATAATTAAAATTGAAAAAACAAGCATCAAATTTGCGAATAGTGGCGACGATTCCCCAAATGTGTTTCAATTATTGGACGCTTTCTTCGCTTTTCTCAAATGCTATTCACAATTGAAAATCTGCGACAAATCCGAGACCGAAGAGACGAAGAAATTACTCGATTATGTCATGAATTTAAGTCGCGTTCGAGAGTTGACTAAAGAGAATGGAATTTTGCGCCAAATGTTTAATAGAGATCGAGAGACAGTTCGCAGTCGATCGGAGACTACCATTCGGTTAAAGATTGACAATTTCAGCAAAATTAACGCCGCAATGAAGAGCTCGGCTTCGTATGCGCGAAATCTATTGTGGACTTTGATTGCGAAGCCGATCACTCACGAGGAAAACGGTGAACAGTATAAAACTCTTGGACTGTATCTGCAAAGCAGGTCCGACTCTGGCGGCGATTACTCGTGTGACGTGAGCGGTGAGTTCAGACTTATCCCGCAGAAGGTTGGCATCGCTTGCTTTAGCAAAAGACTTCGCTTTAAATTTACCGCCACTAAGACTACCACTGGATATGCAAAATATCATAACTGGAATGATATAATGAAAGAGGAAAGAGGTTACATCAGTGGTGACACTGTTTTATTGGAAGTTTGGTTTTTAGGCAAAATCTAAGGCTTAATAATGAAAATTATTTTTGATATGCAATTCTCATTCTGTATAATTTTTTTATAAATGCTTGATTTTTTCTCTTTGTATTTCTTCTTATGATTTATATACGATTTGCTAATTTTTATTAAAAATATTTGTGATAATTGATTTCTATTACACTTATTTGTACTTTATTTAAATATATTCTAATTTTGGCATTTTATTAAAACAGTCCTTAAATAATAAATTTTATACTCGTAATTATATTCATTTAATTTATTTAATAAATTTTTATAAATTTTCAAATTAAAGTAATCTATAATTAACTCGATAATTAATTAAAATAATTTACTGTATAGCCCTTTACAGAATGTATTTAAAATCACATTCAGCTAAATAATTCTTATGGTAACTTCATTTGGATCTCGTGATGGCTCTAATATTTATTCGCATGTATAAACACACTTATGCCCACACAGTAAGCTTGAGTTTGAGTTTAGTGATCTCACGCCCCGTGATTTCGTATTCAAATAATTCATATACATATCATATTTATGTAAATATCTTTCATTATACATGGTATTAATATTTCTGTATAAAATATTGTATTAAAAAAAATTGTCAATAATGTTCATTAACATCAAAGCTTAACCTTTATATGTAATAATTTTCTCATTTTGTTAAGCTTATAGATCATCAATTTTAGTCAAAATTACTTTTAATGATGTCCATAAGATATTTCGAGCTTTTTTTACATCTTTAAGTAAATGTTGCAGTTATAAGTGTAAATAGTGATCTACGTTGTGATCACCGCCAAAAAAATAACAATATTGTCAATAATAATAAATTGTCACAAAAATTCTATTAACAATTTCTTGTATTGAAGTGATTTAATAAATTGATTAAAAAGTCAAAAAAAATGTAATAAAATCAATACCTTATGACTAAACAGCGAAATTAAATGTGAATAATTGATTTTAAGGTCAACTAATTCTAGTACAGTATTAGCATTTAAAAGTTCAACAATTGTTGTTATAAAACAATAATCATCGCAGTCCTAGTCATCGCTACTCTAATGTTACACAAGTGTGACTGTAGTGTTGTTGCCATTAATGATTAGCTAATTATTTATGTAACTATATTTTTAATATTTCATTTGCAAAAATCGATATTTTCTGATTTATAAATTCAGTTCAAAATGTTGGACGAAAACTATACAGAATTAGCTAATACTTCAAAAGTTGAGTTAACATTAAAAATTAATGTGAATTTCGTTATGTTTGGCGCATATAAATGCAAATCAAGTGCTGTTCGCTTCGATAGCAGTGGTGTTACCATTGATTGCATTACCGATGACTATGAAAACGATGGTAAGAATCGATTTTTTACTTTATTTGTTGTTTAATTGATTACATTTAATAACCGATAAATTATTGGCAGACAATGAAAATAGTGGCGACGATAACGAAGAAGACTCGCAAAGCGAGAACTGTGTCGCTAATGATGTGCTCTCTGTTAGAGTTTTGTACGAAGAAATGGTTGAGTTTCGCTGTTGTGATGACAAACAAACACTGATTGTTGTTATCAAACCCGATAACCAATGGATCACTAAATTTCAATCTCATTCAATGGTTTCTAATGGTTTGAATTATCGAATTAATTTTGATAGTAATGGTATTAAAAGTTTTTTTTATACATTTGATTATTTTTTGAGTACAAACTCAATGAATGGTCATTTGCTCTGAATTTTAGACGAAAGAGAACATCACATAATAATCGAAGTGAAAAAGACAAAGAGTGATGATAGCAGTGATGAGACGGTAAAGATGTCGCAAATGTTGCTCACGTTCTTCGCGTTCCTCACTATTCACACGAATCTGAAAATATGCGACGAAACCGAAATGAGGGAAACGAAGAAATTGGTGGACAATGTCGTGACATTGAGTCGCGTTCGTGAGCTCACAAAACAGGTGGAAAGCCTGCGCCTTCAGCTGAACAGCGACTCCGATCGCTCGGACGCCATCATTCGGCTTAAGATCTCGAATTTCAGTAAACTTAAAGGTCGAATATCGAGTTCGGCGACTGTCTTGCGAGACGTATCGTGGAGTTTGATGGCAATGCCGGTCACTTGTCTGAAAAACGGTGCGCCAAACAAGAGTCTGGGATTGTTTCTCGAGTGCGACGACTCTCTCGACCGCAGTCATGCCTCGTTCGAAGTGAGCGCCGAATTCAGGCTTATCTCGCAGAGCGTCGAGAGATGTTGTGTCGCCAAAAAGCTTCGCCACGGTTTTAGCACCAGAGATAATAGTCGAGGCTTTAGACAGTTTTACGATTGGGATAAAATGCTGAACGAGGAGAACGGTTACATAAGTGGTGACGCTGTTGTGGTGGAAGTTTGGCTGTTGGTCGACGTCTGGACACCCGTTCAAACATTCAATTCGCAAAAAAACTTTTATGGGAAATGTTAGTAATTGAATAGATTTAAATGATGTTAAATGATTTTCTTCTATATTGGTTTCTCGTGATTTGAAATATATAATCGAGTATTAAATCAACATTTAAAGTTGTAATTGCATTCTGCTCTGTCTAACTGTTAAAGTATAAACATGTTCTGATTTGTCAATTAACACTTTATATTTGTAACTAAACTCGATTTGATACCATAAAATATTAATAAAATATTATATTAATAAAATTTTTAATTTTTTCAAAAATTAAAGGTAAATCTTATGTGAGTGATTAACTTATTAATTGATAATTATGTAACACATAAGTAATAATTACTGCATTTACATAATTTGAATAAATATTAAATATACAGGTAAAGAATAGTTTAAATTAGCGTTTTCAGGTGTCATTTTGTGTCTTAACTGATATTTTCTAAAAAGCTTGATTTAAAAAAGCTCACCTTATCTGACAATAAATATTTTACCTTTATTTGCTTCCTTATATGATTCAAATGCAATCCACTCCCACTTAAATCTTAATTAATTTGTCATTAGAAGTATGATTTTGAGCACTTAAATGTTGTTTAACGAATGAACTGAATAGTAAAATAATAGCAACATATTTCACAATACGTGTGATAATCAGTTTTGTATTTCATTCTGACCAATGTTTAAAATAAACACTTTATAACAATTTATGATTACATGCAGATGTTTTTAGATCTCTTTTTATGGTGACGATTGTCTACAATCGGAAATTAAAGAGAATTTTAATCATAGCGTAATATTATGCATAAATAACAATAATATCAATAATTGATTTTATTGTTGTATAAAAATTAAAACAATGTAACAAATTAAATATTAAATAGAAATTAGCACAAAATTTACAAATTAACACAATTTAAAAACGAGTGAGTATTCAAATTTAATATATCATTTGATAATGTCTTCAAATAAACCTAATTGTGACTCAAATCAAGCCAACACTCAAAATGAAGAGTCAGATAACAAGACAGCGAAAAGCGATAAAAGAAATTTAAACGAAGATCAATCAGAGCCTAATGCTATTAAACAAACTGATGGTTTAGTGGTCAGTCAATCAGATGACCAGAGCATTGACTCCTTGAAAGCTTTATCGGTGGCGGAAATAAAAAAGCGTCTCGAATGTCCCTCTTGTTTGTGTCACGTCTCGCCACCAATACTTCAGTGTCTTAACGGACATTTATTGTGCGCGATATGTCGTCGAAATGTGGACAACTGTCCGATGTGTCGCACAGATATGCAACAAAACAGCAGGTGTTTAGTGATGGAACAGTTGGCGGAGAACTTGATGTTCGACTGCAGATTTAGTGGTGACGGCTGTGGCGTTCAAATCAAATTCGCCGATAAGTCCGCGCACGAGAAGATCTGCCCGTTTAGACCGTACTTCTGTCCGCTTAGCGTAATTAAAAAATGCAAATGGACGGGTGATTGGGAGCACGTTATTGAGCACATCGAGACGCATAATACCAGTGAGACGATCACGACAGTGCCGGTCGATATTACAATATGGGCATTAAAAATGTTTGAGACACGTTATGGATGGTGTGCCTGGCATTATGTGTGTTATTCGCGCCATTTTCTGTTCCTAATATGGAAGGCCGTCGACGAGACTCGTGCGCCACTCAGTCAGTTCTGGATGTTTGTCTGGATTGTCGCCGATATCGACAAAGACGAAAGGTTTGAGTGCAGATTGGAGTTGAGCGCCAACGGGAGACTATTGTCATCCGAGACGCCCGTGCTTTCGATTCGTGTTTCGGTAGAGGAGGCCAAACGGAGATGTCTTCGCTTCGACTACGACACCGCAAAGTTGTATACCGATATCAATGATAAGCTATTCGTAAATGTGAGACTATTACGGAAAGAGAGAGAATAACATTTATTCGGAATATTGATTGAAATCAATTTTGGTATTGAATTAAATTAAATTTAAAAATTATAAATAATGTATTTTGATGTACAGTATAATCACTTACTCCTTATGTAAACCAATTTTAAATTTTAAAAAATACATTAGTTTTTCTTATATAAATTATGAAATATAAAATTAAAGCGATGTAAATGACATTAAGATTATAGATTTATTTTTACAAAAACAAGCGAAAGTGAAAATTTAGAGGTTTGATTTATTACACAATATTGGTTAGTATTTAAAATGAAATAAATTTCTGAAAATATTTTCCATTAGTTTTCTATGAAATCAGTTTAATAGCAAATGTTTACGCATTAATTTTTATTTATCTCTATTTTATAATTGAAAATATTTTTATAAGAATTCTGAACATTATTAAAGATTTATTATTATTGGTATTTTAATAAAAGTTTAATACAAATGATATGCGTTTATTTATTAGTACCCTAAAATTCCTATTATAATGCGCACTCCATGTATAATGCGCAGCTTAGTTTTTTCAATAAATTTTATATTTTTTCTTATATAATGCGCGCATTATAATCGGAATTTTAGGGTAACTAGTCTTTTAAAATATCAGTTACTCGTTTTTTAAAAATTTTATTTATTTAGTGAATAAAAGGAAAAATACTGTAATTTGATGTGTAATAATGCATTTTTTTTATGTAAAAGCCAACCATTCATAAGTTTGACTCACAATTGTTTAAATAATTTTAATGCATAAATAGTTGAACGCATTCAGAAATAGTTAGTGATTAATGAGAGGTATTTTCTATCAGTGGCTTAACTTTACGTCTTACTTGTTTATACAGAAGTACACCGACACGTAAAAAAAGTTTTCGAGTAATGGGTATAAAGCGAGTATGAAAAGATCACCTCTTTTTAATAATATTTTACTATTAAAAGTTTTTATAAATATTGTCAGTAATACACAGCCATACAAAAAGTCTTAAAATGGCAAATAAATGTGATAAAATGTTGTCAAATACGTGCGATTCGCGCAGCAAATTAAAAGTCGATCTGAAATTAAAGCTTGTCTGCGATTATGTCATGTTTGGCGGCTAT
>JAQIYA010001795.1:0-11529 GCA_034699355.1 Microtritia minima
TTTTGAGTTCAATAAAATTATGTTTATTTGCGAAGAAAAACTTATTATTATTGATTTTGACGGTGAAAACGAAATGACAATTATGACCAATAATATGTTATCAAATAGTCATTCTTTGGATTTGTTTAGCGATTTTATATTCTGGGCAAATATATTCAATTCAGTGTCATTTTCATATTACTTCAAACAAGTTCAGAGTCTATCTCTTGGTTACGTTAGCCTTTACCGGTTGACTGACTTCTAAATAAATCAGAAAAATACCTTAAAATCATTTCAGGCACAATTTTTGCAAAATATTTGATTTTTGATCGATTAAAAAGTTTTAAAATTACTAGCTATTTTGAATGATTTTAAAAAATTGTTATTTAAGTTTTATGATTTATTTAAGTTAATTTAAAATACTATTTATATTTTGCATAATTCACAATTAATTATGAAGATTTTAAACAATTAAAGTTCAAGAAAAATTGGAAGCTCATAGAAATAATGTTAAATCGAATAAAATGTCAAATAATATTTTTATTAATAAATAATTAAATAAATTTATAATAAATTCTAATTTAAAATTACGCTAAATTTTAAGATCGAATTAAACTTAAAATATCACTCAATAAATTTTGATTTAGCAAATAATAAGACATTATGTTAGAAATTAAAACTTTTACTCACAAAAATATATTTAAAATATAGATTTTTGAATCATTAATTATTGCACACTGAATCGTTTAAATTTAAATATAATAATAAATAATTTTAAATAAATAAAAATTTCCGGGCATGTCCAGGTATTTCTAAAGAAAAAAATTGAAAATCTAGGTGACTCAAAAAATTATTGTCACTCTGATGAACACATATATTAAGATAAGAATTATGATTTCATGGATCGCAACTACATCTACACGAGACACTTATAATACTTGACCTTTCATTAAATCAGATATATTTTATCAGCACTTATTTAGAAATCGAAATAAATATGACATTCTTAGGACAGTTAAATCACGGGTAAGTGAAATAATAAATCTGAAATTCGTATATATACTCGGACCAGTATTATAATGTGATTTACTCGGACCAGACAATTCATATAAACAATAAAGCAGTATTAAAAATCATAAAAACAATAGATAACACTACAATAGGCGGTCGGTTAATATAACTCATACCTCCTGCGCGAGTTACAGGGAGTCATAAGATCATAATGAGTATAATTAATGAACGATGATTTATTATTATTAATTCTAACGAAGTTTGAGTTTGTTGTTTAGTTCGTAAGTTGTTTAATGTTGCTTCACTTATAAAGTTTGTATATTTCTTAATAAGTAATATCCATATTTAACATGGAATGGATATCAGGAGTATTAGTGGGCAGCATTTCAGGATTTACTACGATAGCTATAAGTGAATGGTGGTTGAATAAAAAAGAAGAGCTAAATATTTTTGCTGATAATAAGTTTGACTGCGTTGTAAATATAAGAGCAGAGAAAGAAGATTTAATTGAAATTAAGAACTCACTAAGTGCTAGTTTGAATAAAAATGGCATAATGTCAAGGGTGAGACTTTATTTTAAAAAAAAGGATATTAGCCTATACGAGCATTGGGCCATTTACGTGGGCGATGGCGACGTTATTCATTTGGTGAATATTGGCGATAAACATGGCGTTATTCGTGTGGACAAGTTAGTCGACATTGTGGCCGATAGAGTGTCGAGTGAACAATCAGAGATTTTATGCCTCATGGCAGGGCTATTATAGTCGAGATAAACACGAAGTGGTGCTGCACGCGTATAATGCGTTAAATAAAATGATTGAGTACGACGCTATGATTTACAATTGCGAACATTTTGCTACCGAATGTCGTTATGGAAAGCCATTCAGTCGACAGAGTGAAATAATGCCATTGTTTGCGAGAAAATATATAATACTTAGCAAATTCGCAGCCAGACTAACCGAGAATAATTAACTATATATTTGAAATCAATTATTTCATTTTGATCTAAGAAAATATTTTTTAAAAATATGCAATTTCCAATAAATTTTTGCTAAACAATTTGTTTTCTTTTCCTACAAAAATTGTACTAAATTTATTAGTTATTAGTAAAAATGATATTTAAACAATCATTTTATTTCATTTTTAAAAAATAATTTTTAATATTTCTTATAAAATTGTAAAACATTAGTTAGACATAAAAAATTCGTTAAACAGCCGTCATCTTCAGCCGAAACATTTCGGTCGGCGATGATCGGCGTCTCGTTTGCCGTCGGACTAACTCGATTGAGTTTTTTGCTGTTCGGCTTGTATTTGTTTAATAGTATAAAACTCAACGTCTTGAGCTTCACTAAGTGTGCGGCACTCGTCGAGTGCGAGCTTTGATTGACAATCCAATCCCAGAGAACGTCGACGTCTCTGTTGAACTGTTTTGCTCCCGAAGGCGAAAATTTCAACCGAAACTTTCTATCGCTGTAAACACTGTCGTGCAGTGCGCGCGCAAACTCGTCCACCAATACGACGGACAGCTTGTCGTTCTCGATGGACGAGTATTTGCTGAGTATGGCCAGTGTTGGCGCCAACACTGTTGAGATCAGTTTCTCCATCCAATTGGAAGGATTCGCAATCAATTCTAGTTATTTATTATTTTAGATTATATTTTAATAGAAGAATTTTCAAGTTGTTTAATATATACTTTGATTATATTGTTTGCGTGGTATTTGTTTAGTGATGAGTTGATGAGTACCGGTGAACACATAATTTTTTGCTTTGATTATGGAATTTGTTTTGATTGACTCTAAATTGTTCCTATAACTGGTCGACCATTTCGTATTCAAAATAGTGATAATTTCGCTCAAATTCTAAAATTTTAAAACTATTTTAATGTTAATATTAATTTTAATGCTAGAAATTTTTAAAAAATTAGAAGAATAATAGATGATATAAATAAAAATATGATAAAACCGAATTTACATTAACATCCAATACCGAAGCGGTAATGAAGGCGCAGAGCGAAGACCACTCCAGTTCTGTGGGCTGTCTCGACTCCAGCCAACACACAAATAGATTGGCACTGCTCTCCAGAAGATTACTAACTATCATCTCGACAGGGATTTTATTTGAAATATTTCTTACTCGATATTTTTTAACAATAAAACTAACGAGTGGTTCAATACTATTCAGGAGTCGAGTTCCCACAGTTGTTCCCACACTATTTGGACGAATTGTTTCGGTTACGCAAATACTTTGTTTATCAATTTGTTCCATGGCTTCGGTGTAATCTACAAATATATTTAACAATAATAGCAAAAAAAATTTAACTCAACTTTTAAAATAGAAATACTTCATAAATAAAATCAATACTTTCGCTCCACTTTTGCAGAGCTCTCTGTACGGCGAGAGTGTATCGAATAGTGCGCAACGAGTTGACCGCTTCGTCGGGCAGCTCTTCGCCGTCGAAGCTGTGGTCAAGCAGTTTGTCAATAGCGGCCGCTTTCATCTCATCCAACATAGCGAACGTTGAGTTTGTCAAACTTTTAGTGCCGGCAAAGCACAGACCGCTCTCTAGTTGTCCATTAAATTCGCGCCAGAATTTCGTCCAAAATATTCGATCAATTTCCTGCGACAGTCGCTGATTCGCCGAGTCCTCCATTCTGTGCCATTTCGGTCGACCGGACGACGAGTTGGTGTGCGTCTGCGCGCTCTCCTGATGGCCGAAAATCAGTTTGAGTAGGACTTTCTGGTTCGCCTGAACCAACGCGTGGAGCGCACCGATCAGACCCGTAGACGGCGAGGAATTATGGCTCGACTGATTAGAGCTTTTCGACGAAGAACTGTAGTAATCGGACGTTATTTCCGCCGCCTTTATCTGATTGTCCGCCAAATTGATGGCCACTAAACTGTCAACAATTATGATAGAGTTTGAAGTTTTGGACACTTCGGCCGAAATAAATTCCAGCATTTTATTGGCGGAAGCGCTGGCCTGATATTCGGCCACTCGGGACACCAGCTCTAACGGTCGGGTTTGCCGGCACTGAAGAAATTTGCCGTAATTTTGGCAACCGATGCATAGATTGGCGATACAGCGAAACGGCAGCGCATCCACTATTAGGCACATGATATCGATGTCGGTCTCGAGAATGTCGCGCACCCAATGGCTCGACTCGACCCTCAAATCGCTGAGCTCTTTTACGCTCTGCTCGACTATCAAACCGAGCGACTCGTCTCTCGGGTGCATATGAGTGACGCTAATGAGTCGGTCGGCGTTCGCGGACAGAGTTAGCCATCCGTTGCTCTTCTCGTCCACCTCTTCTGCCAAACTTTTTCTACTCTCGCTGGCGTTAATAAAACCGCTCAACTCGTGGCCACCGATCGCAGCGCTCCATCGCTTCCCCTTAAACAGCTCGAGTCGACTGTGCTCTGCGGCCGAGAGTGATCTCAATTCATCGACCAGACTCTTAGCGATGCGTCGGTAAGCCAGACATTGCTGTTTGATAGTGAGCGCACACTGCTGTTGAAGATGGCGCTCGAGTTCGTTCTTGGTTTTGAGCAGATATAGCAGATCAGCGCTCGAGTAACTCGACTCCGAGCCGCTCGACAGCAGTTTGTTGATCAGCTCGACGGTGTGCGCGCCCTCTAATAAGGTCTTATGGTCGGCAAACGTGGCCAATGGTTCGCTGGCTTTCGGTGTCTGTTCGCTGATATCTTTGAGCCGAGACTCGTGTCTCGAGTCCGGGATATTAGAGATGGTTCTCGACTCCAATGGCTTTAGTATTTTGAAAGTCGGTCTGCTTTGGCTGTCGAGTACTTCGTTCTCTAAGATAGTGTTTTTGATGATATCAACGCTGACTCTCCTTCTTTGCAGAACTGGTCCTATTAATCCCTGTCTAATATTACTGGACTTGATTCGCCTGTTATGAGTCATTGAACTCTTTTCGCTGCACATATTAATATTATAATACAGAATATTATGAACTTAACAATATTTTACAGTATAGTATAGTTGAGAATAGTTAAGACTTATTATGAAATTAATTCAATGACTAAACATTAAGATATAATACTATTTTTTTATAACGTTTCTTATAAAAAGTTACATAAAAAATCATTATTAAGGTTTAACTCTTATACTTAGAAAATTTTGTTTTGTTGTGTGACATGAAGAGTGGTAACCAATGGAAACACGAATTATCTATGAAAACAATATAATATTATTTAAGAATCAATAATTTAAGCAATTTTTTATGAAAATAAGTTTAGATCACAACATACATATCATATATAAGTATTGATCAATTATTTAATTAATTAATAACTAATAATAATTAATTTGTTAATGAATAAATGTTTAATTTATAAATAATTTTTATACTAAATATGTTTTATTATTGTAATTTAATACTATTGTGCATTAATATAAAATATTTAATGTCTAAATTAGTTTTTATATTTTAATTATTTTCTTATAAAAATCAGGCAAAAATATTTAATAATTATATTAATTAATTTAAATCTATTTATTTATCTTTTACTTATAAAAAGCTTAATTTTATCTCAAAAATAATGTTAATTTTAAATATAAATATATAATTTGCAGACTCCTTATTTATTTATATAATTACTTTTAAAAAACTTATATAAATCTAATTTATACATCTTAGTTGCATAGTTCTTATTTATCATAATTTCATAATAGATACACAAATGCTCGAATATACACAAATATATTTTTAAAAAATTATTATCAATTCTGGTGATAAAACTTTCTCACAATTAGTGAATGTTTTTCTTAATAATTCTTTATTATTATCTGGAAATAATTTTAAAAAACTAAATACTAGTCTTTATTATAATAATAATTAAATTACATAATGTGCTTTCATAAACTACAGTAAGCTTGGACTCTGTCAAACATATGTAATACACTGTTGAAATTTTTTATATCAATAAAAATAATTACTCATATTTATTGTGATAACAATTTTAGAAATCGGTAGAAATGTTACTATTATTCATAAATAATACTTCAAAGTTTAATAAATTATTATTTTATATTCATATTCGGATTAATTATTAAATTAATAGATAAAATTAGTTCACAATGTCTACAATCTTTTTCATTATATATCATTGCTGTAAGAGTTAACTGTTTGAGATTAAGTAATTATCGTTTATATAATCGATATAATGAAATATTTTGTGAAATTAGTAACAATGATAACTAATCAGTGATAAGTAATACACTCTTACACTCGTCGTTAGCAAACCTTATTATTAAAATTAATGCAGTGGTTTTAATGCAGTTATTTAGTGCTTAAAATTAAGTTAAATAATTATCAAACCTAAACAAATTCATAATGGGATTTATTATAACTGCCACCACAGCGACCGCAATAGTTATGACCGTGGATTGGCTGTCGTCCAAAGACGCCAATTATAACTCAGCCGTCAATAAGTTCGATAGAGTCGAGAATATAAACGCAACGAAAGGCGATTTAATTGAAATACATAGTTGCGAAGACACAAATACTGGTCATTGTTTAAAACCGCGAGCGCGACATGAAGTGCTAAAATTTGCGTATAAAAATTTGGATAAAGAGGTTGTGTACGATTGGGTAAATAATAATTGTGAATACTTCGCCACTGCGTGCCTGTTTGGGGTGCCGTTTAGCTCGCAGGTGGAGAATATACCGGGTGTTGACTATTTTAAAATTTTTAGAAACACTAATTATAACGTAAATGTTTTATCTCTATTTAAATTTAATGTAATTTTATAATTTAAATATAATAATAATAACCTGTTTTTATAATTTAAATTTAATAATAACAAAATAATAACGTAATTATAATATCTTAATTAAGTTTCGAATTATATGGTTTTAAAATGTTTCAATTATAGAATTGTATAAATGTTTGCAGACTAATAATTTTAATTTCTAACAAATTAATGAAAAGACTTTTTTTTAAAACTAATATTTATTTATAATCAGAAAATAAAGAACATTTATTTATTTTAATGAAATCGTTTCATGTTTAAGACGTAATTATAATCTCTGGACCTTTCAAACACTTGGGACTAAAAAATTTATAGTTTGAATTTTAGTGAAAATATAGTGTGAAAATAAGGGTAAGTATGAAGAAAACTTTTAACATACAGAAACTCCTTATATTTATTATAATAAACAAAACAATCTAATTTGATAGAAATCCACAAATAATGAAAATTTTTTGTGTAATTCAAATAAATTTTAAATAGCAAATAAGTTTTAATTAAATTTATAATTATAGATAAGTAAACGTCAATTTTTACTAATTGAAAGGAAAAATAAGCTTAATATAGCTTAATTTTCGTTACATTCAATACAAAATGTGAATATATAACTACAAAAATAACATTAATTGCATTTGATTTAGTTTGTGAATACAAATCCATTTAAAATTACGGGATTATAAATTCTTGTTTTATGTGTTATGATCAGCATTATGTAAAGCAATTAATTTTGTCATGTTTAACAATTAGAGTGAAATTAAAATTACAGTTAAGCCTGTCATATATTTTGATTATTTAAAATAAAAAATTTCAAAATAGAAATTACTATTATTATAATTTCATTGAATTAAGTGTTCGAAGTAAACAAAACATTTTCAAAATTTGTTAATTCAAGACAAA
The DNA here is from genome assembly GCA_034699355.1 of Microtritia minima. Lineage (NCBI taxonomy): Eukaryota > Metazoa > Arthropoda > Arachnida > Sarcoptiformes > Euphthiracaridae > Microtritia > Microtritia minima. The sequence continues at coordinate 7,658 of JAQIYA010001795.1, forward strand.
TATTAAAAATTTAATTAAGAAAACAATTCAAAGTTAATGTTAATTTCGTTGTCTGAAAATTTTTTATAAACTTATGTGTAAGCAATGTGTATGATTTAAAAGTATTATTATATTATAGTAAAAATTTTTAAAAAATGAAAACTAATATGTATTCAATTCTTAAACACAGATATACACACACATTATTGTAGATTGAAAATAGTTGGTAATAATTGACGGTCTGATGAAATATTAAAAATACATCAAATATTAATTATTGCATTATTTTCAATGAATTATTTATTATGCATTACAATCTTTAATCGCCGGTCCTTTTATGTCGTAAATGTCTAGTCATGTTCATAGGTCTCAACGATTGATAACTCAACAACTTTGCGGACATCTGTACGGCTTCGCTCCGGTGTGTGACATCAAGTGTTGCTTCAGTCGATACTTCGCTCGTCCGCTATAATCACATCCACTGTCACCACACTTATACGGTCTGTGACCGGTGTGACCCCACACGTGCACCAACGCATCGGTTTTGTTATAGAATGTTATAGATAGTGAATGGCAATCATTAAACACACACTTAAATCGCTGCCCTTTAGATGTCTTAGTCTTAATAATCCATTTTTTGGCGCTTTCGATACACTCTTCTAATGTCAGCTCTGTTGATAAAGTCTATCACTTATCAAAATTTTAATTTAAATTTAATTTAAAATTACCTGATTGTGGTCCGATTAAACAGCGCTCATCGGTATCGCTTTTGTGGTCATCAATGATATGATTGCTATCAATGTTATGGTAGTCATCGTTAATGACGAGTCGTTTGTGACACAAATCGATCAAAACGTTGAGATTGTGTTTCAACACATCTCTATTACACTCCTTATCGTCGATCGTCTCCACAAAACACTCACTCCTTTCCAGTAATTTAGAGTAAAATTCGTGTTTCGATGTAATGCCAAACATCTATAAACACATTAATAAAATTTATTAGTTACAGATATCCAATTATTTCTTACTTTACAAATCTTTTTATAAATTTTTTGAAAATAATTTAATTTTAAAACTAATCTATTTCTTCGTGAATTAATAACATTTGAAAACTATTTCAAATTAAAATTAAAAATTTATTATTAAAAATGATGCATAATATTTCAAATATAATAGCAATAATAATTTATGTTACAGTTTGTAAGTTTGACAATACATTAGTTTGAAAATGTTTTCACTCTTTCCTGATCTCCTACTGTCATCTATTGACCACTAAAATAATTATTTTGATTTTGTTTGTTTGAAGTGTATTAATAGCGGTAAATATTATAATAATCTAAACAAACTTTATTGGCATCTCTTTCAAGAAAATTGGGTATAAATTCACATTGAAAGCCATATAATTTGTTTTAAAACTTAACAATATTAAATTGAATATAATAAAAATCAATTTTGTTCCTAAACATTGAGTCAAATTCATGAACAGCCGCTTATTTGCCAAGTCTTCAATTTGGTGTCATTTCGGTTGACTGAACGACAAGTTTGCGCATTCTTTTGATAACAAAAATTCATTTTGAGAAGTATGGTATTTATAAATATTCAATCGTTATATTAAATAATTTTTTATCTTTTACATATAAAAAGTTTAATTTTATCACAAATATTTCAAAAGTAATGTTAATTTTAAATATAAATAAATAATTTATAGACCCACTATTAAATTATTTAATTACTTTTAAAAATTCTTATAAATCTAATTTATACTTGTTTGTTGCTTAAATTGTATTTATGATTAATTTCATGATAGATACGCAATGCTCGAAAACATTTTTAAAAATTTCTTATCAGTTCTGGTGATAAAACCTTCTCACACGTAGTGAAGGATTTTCGCAAGAATTCTTTATTTTTATCTGGAAATCATTGATAAAAATTCTATGCATGTCTTTATTAATTACTTTCATAAACTACAGTAAGCTTGGACTCTGAGAAACATATGTAATACACTGTTGAAATTTTTTTATATTAATAAAAAATAATTACTCATATTTATTGCGATAACAATTTTAGAAATAGCTATCAAAGTTATAATTCTCATAAATAATGCTTCAAAGTTTAATAAATTATTATTTTACATTCATATTTGCTTTAATCATTAAAATAATAGAAAAAATTAGTCCACAATATCTACAATATTGTTCATTATATAATTGCTGTAAAGGTTAATTGTATGAGATTAAGTAATTATCGTTTACGGATATAATGAAATATTTGGCGAAAGCAGTTACACTGATCACTGATAACCATTCAGTGATAAGCACTCTTACACTCTTTATAAGCAACCATTTAGTGAAAGTTAATGCAGTGATAACTTAACGCAGTTATTAAGTATTTAAAATTAAGTTAATTAAATTATAATAATAGACTAGTTACTTTTTAAATATCCGCTAAACATACTCAATATTCATAATGGGATTTATTATATCTGCCACCACAACGACCGCGTTAGTTATGACCGCGTCGTGGCTGTCGGCGAAAGATGCCAATTATAACTCAGCCGTCAATAAGTTCGATAGCGTCGCAAATATAAACGCAACGAAAGGCGATTTAATTGAGATTCAAAATTGCGTCACTGAAGGCACAAATACTGGTTATTGTTTTAGCGTTTACGAGCATTGGGTGGTGTATGCGGGAGACGGAGATGTCATTCATTTGACCAATGATGGCAGTATAGGTCAGATTGAGGCGCAGAAATTGGCTGAAGTGGCGGAACGAAGACTCTGTCGAGTGAATAATCAACTTTCGGCGGCAAAAATGCGAGGTTTAAAACCGAGAGCGAGACATGTAGTGATTAAATTTGCGTACGAAAATTTGGGTAAAGAGGTTGTCTATGATATGCTAAACTATAATTGCGAGCATTTTGCCACTGAATGCCTGTTTGGGGTGCCGTTTAGCTCGCAGGCCGAGAATGTACCGGGCATTAGAAAAACTAATTACAGGGAGAATGGTTTTGCACAATCTATATTAACGTCATAATGTAATTTTATAGTTTAAATTTAATAATAACAAACTGTTTTTATAATTTAAATTTAATAATAACATGAAAATAACGTAATTATAATATCTTAAGCTTCAAATTATATGGTTTTAAAATGTTGTTTCAAATATAGAATTGTATAAATGTTTGCAAACTAATAATTTTAATTTCTAACAAATTGATGAAAAAACTTTTAAAAAACTAATATTTATTTATAATTAGAAAATAAAGAACATTTGTTTATTTTAATGAAATCGTTTCATGTTTAAGACGTAATTATAATCTCTGGACCTTTCAAACACTTGGGACTAAAAAATTTATAGTTTGAATTTTAGTGAAAATATAGTGTGAAAATAAGGGTAAGTCTGAAGTTAAAAATTTGAACAAACATAAACTCTGTATATTTATTATAATAAAAAACAATATAATTTGATGGAAATGGACAAATAATGAAGATTTCTTTGTGTATTTCAAAAATATTTTAAATAGAAAATAAGTTTTAATTAAATTCAAATTATAATTATAAATTATTAAGAAATTATGAACAATTAAACGTCAATTTTTACTAAAAGAAAAATAGCTTAATTTTTTTATATTAAATACAAAATGTGAAACTAAAACTAGAAAAATAACATTAAAAGCATTAGATTTGTTTTAAAATACAAATCCGTTTAAAATTACGGGTTTATAAATTCTTGTTATATGTGTTGTGCTCAAAATTATGTAAAGCTATTAATTTTGTTATGTTTAACAATTAGAGCGAAATTAAAATTACAGTTAAGCCCGTTATAGATTTTGATTATTTAAAATAAAAAATTTCAAAATAGAAATTACTATTATTGTAATTTCATTGCATTAA
>JAQIYA010001796.1:0-11529 GCA_034699355.1 Microtritia minima
TTTTGCAGTCTTATTAAAATTCAGATAAAATTGCACTCATATTATAGTCAACCTAAACTTACACAAGCAAATTATATCATATCACAACTATTAGATATTCGCTTTCTATTAGACAATGTGTTTAATTGTTCACAAATTAACTGAAATATTAATTACACTCAACGAAAGGTTTTATATAAGTAATTAATTAAAAATATAGAAAATTTAAAGACCAAAATTCTTACAGTATAAAATTACTTAATAAAATTTTATTTTTGATTATATTTATCGAATACCTTAATTATTTGCATATAAAAAATTGCAAGGCTATGATTCAGATAAATTGCCTGCAATATTATCTGAATTATGTGAATAATGTTTGCACATGTTTTGGCTAAAGTGAAATTTACCGCTATTCAATTTTTCATGCAACTTAAAGTGAGGTAAAAATGAATACAGTAAAATACCGATATAGCGAACTTTCAGTAATGTGAATGACTTTTTAAATCCCCGATTGAACTCCTAAACTTTAACATTGAAAATAATTTGTATAATAGTGAATACTTTTAAAGTGAACATTTTGGTATTGTGAACACATTTTACAAGCCCCTGCCATAAACATTTTTATTTCACTACTGTGAACATTGCACTCCACGGCATTTAAACTTACATTCATAGAAATCATAAAACTTAATAAATTAACAAAAGACATATCAAAACAATTATTACATGCATTATAAACTTTGAACTACAGTTCAAAATTAAAGTATTTTGTAGTGAATGTTTCAGTTTAGTGAACGAATTTTTGGTCCCTTGAAAACTCTCACTTCACTGAACCAGTTCACTGTACTGGACTTTTACTGTACTTTTACTTTTTCTAGTTAGAATTCTTGTATTTTAACTTAAGTTATAATTATTATTATGTAAAAATTTATATTGATTTAGGGTGAAGTGCTAAATATGGCGGGAAAACCTGTTGCTCATATGCCAGTATCGCTGAATTTAATGGACGAGTCGGGACGACCTATAATACCAAAGCATATTTCTTCAAATTTAGATTCTAGTCAATTAATAAGTGATGATTTAGGAAGAATCTCATTTCCAATTATACTGAAGAAAGGTATCGAACAATTGCACGTTACGTTGCGAACTAATGATCCGAATTGCACGCGTGACGAACAGGCAGAAGGAGCGCACGTGCTCTTTGCTCACGACTCCGAAGATGGCTTTATTTCCATAATTAATAAATCGAAGAACAGCACCACTTTAGCTGTTGGAGAAACTTATCGAAGCTCTTTCGTTATTAGAGGCTCAATATTATCCGATCAAATGTATTTGCTAATTATCAATAGAGGCAGTATTTTGAGTTTGAGCAAAATATTTAATAATGAAGAAATTAAAATAAATATTACACGCTTAATGATGCCTGACTTTCGAATACTTGTTATAGCGCTCTCACGCTTACATAATCTTATTGCCGATTCGGTCAAAATTAATGTTTATGAGAATGACTGCGGTTTTAATCTTAAAGTTTTAAATAATTTAGACGATATAAAACCTGGATCTTCGATAAAGATTATGTTAAACGGGTCTAAGTTTGATAGCGTTGCTCTGCTCGGCGTTGACGAAGCTGTATATGTGTTACGCGATAGTGACAGATTAACTAAGGCTAAAGTATCAAATGAATTATTGAAATCGGACACGGGTTGTGGTCCGGGCGGTGGTCGAAATGTGTTCGATTCCTTTAATAATGTTGGTCTTAAGTTCACTTCACCCGAATCGCATTTTTCGGACGACAAAATTCACAGCTTTTGCCATAAAAGTGTTCGAGTAAAGCGAGACACCTCTTATATAGTGAATCGCTATCAGGGAAGAACTAGAAAGTGTTGCGTTATGGGAATGATGCCATCAAATCGAAATAGGAATTGCAACCATAAGGCGGCGATATTGAAAAATCATTTGCCCGCCGATCTTGAATGCCATTACGCGTTCTTGAATTGCTGTGTGTCCGCGAGTAAACCTATTATACAATTTTCAGTAGCGAGTGAGTGAGTTTTAATGATTTGTATATTTACAATAATTTAATTTAAATGGTCTACTTTAACAGCCACGTCGACCGGTTTGCTTCCATCTGACACTAGAACAAGAACTTCTGGCACTGAATACGTTCATCCGGCTTATGAAGAAGAGTTAGAAAAAAATGCTCTCGTCAGGAATGACTTCAGGGAAACGTGGCTTTTCGACATCGTTGTTCTCGATCACAAGTATGCATTTTATTATATTTTTTCGTATTATTAAATTAGCATTTCTTTTAGTTAATTTTTTGAAGAATTTATTAAATCTTTTATACATATTTTAAATCTACTGATTAATTTATAGATACTGCATATAGAATTTAAATTTGCATATAGCATATTAAAATTTATGCTAGTTATTCAGTAAATTTTTTATTTTTATCAGATCGTTAAACAGAAATTTTATTATAACTTTTCATTCTTTCAATTTTTTAATAGAAGAATATTTTTTTGTTACATTAATTCTAAATATTAATTTAAAATGCTTAATCATCAGTTTGTATTTTTTTTGTTATTATAATAATTTGATTAAATGTAAATTTAGTTATTGGATTTTACATTTATAATAAGATATATTTTTGATTTGATTTGATTGATTGATTTGATTTATATTTCTATGATACCCCGCGGGTTATCGAAGAACCAAATTAATAGTTAAATATGTTTTAAATATTTAATTTGTTTACAGTTCTGTAATACATGAAGTAAATTTGCCGCACTCGATCACAACCTGGTCCTTATTTGGAATGTCATTGTCGCCGACAAATGGGTTGTGTTTAATGCCTTCACCTCTTCGTTTGCGATCATTTCAAGATGTATTTATTCAGTTGTCGTTGCCGTACTCAGTCGTGCAAAACGAACAAATGGAATTGATTGCTACTGTTTTCAACTATCGTGAAAAACGACTACACGTTCTCATTTACTTTTATGGTGTGGAAAATCTTTGCTCTGAAGCTATAGAACCCGGAAGTAAGGCTAAAAAGAGTTTGGCTGTTGAGGCAAATTCATTCGGAACGGTGGCCTTTCCTATGGTTCCCTTACAAGTTGGAGAATATACTCTCAAAGTAACTGCTTTGTGGCCAACCGGTGGTGATGTTGTCGAAAAAGTGTTGGTTGTGATGCCTCCCGGAATCCCTGTTGAAGAAGACTTCACTTTCCAATTGGATCCGCTCAACAGACAGAAAAGAAAGAAGAGGAGTATTGTCACCACTCGACTCACCGATGAGATTATACCAGAAAAGGGTTTGCAAAATACTGAAGTGAAAATAACTTATCAGCACCAGTCGGAAAAGATTGTCCCCAACACTAAGGCATGCATCATATCTGGAATTGCTGATCAATTTGGTGTCACAGCTCAAACCACTTTAGCAGACATCGATCAACTCATAAGACAGCCGAAAGGTTGCGGAGAGCAAACAATGTTATATATGGCACCAACACTTTACACATTAAAGTATTTGGATTCAATCGATCGCTTAAGTGGCGATTCGAAGCATAGAGCTCTTAAGTATCTTCGAGAAGGTTATAAAAGAGAGCTATCTTTTCGCAAAGATGACGGTTCTTTTAGCGCTTTTCCTATCAGACCGTCTTCAATATGGTTGACCGCCTTTGTTATGAAAGTGTTTTGTCAAACAGCTCCCTATTTGCCCGAAGACAGGTTTGATGATAATGTCATCAGAACTGGAATTGAATATATATTCAGTAAACAACAATCTAATGGTTCGTGGATTGAGAAGAGCGGACATTCAGTAATTCACGAGAGTTCTCTCGGAGGTGTCAAAGGAGCTGTTCCTTTGACAGCTTATATTGTTATAGCTCTTCATGAATGCAAAAATTTAATTCCATCGTTAAACAGATTTAAATCTCGTTTAGCAAAAGCGGAAGATTTCTTGCTTTCGAGTCAAGAAGAAATTATCAAACAAAGAGATACCTACGCAATGGGTTTAATGGCTTATAGTTTGACATTCACTGACAATCAAAATTCGTTTCGACTATTAGAAGTACTCAATAATTATTCGAATATAGATAATAGTAAAAATTACAAGTATTGGCGAAATTCTCACGACGTCGAGGCGACTTCCTATGCTTTTCTCGCATTTTTGAATTCAGGTCCCAAAAGTTCAATTGACGGCATATCGATTGCCAATTGGTTGAACGCCCGCCGAACCTATTCGGGATCGTTTGATTCAACACAAGACACTATTGTCGCTCTCGAAGCTTTATCACAATTTGCCAGCTCTCAAACTTCATTAACTTCTAGTTTGAATATGGTTTGTAATGTGAGCTCAAGTAATCGACGCTTTACTCGATCGATTAACTTTCACAAAGATAATGCATTAATTTTGCAAAAATTTCAAGTCGATTCAGACAGCGATGCGCTAACATTTACTACAACTGGTAACGGTATGGGACATATGCTAATTAAGTTGAAATACAATGTTCTCGAACCGCCAGAAGTATTGTGTAAATTTGATATGAATATTAAAGTCAATGAATGGAGAGATTCAATTGCTCGCGAAGAAACCGAATTTGATAACGACATCGGAGAGGATTTTTTTAGCGAATTTCCGTCAGAATTAATCAGTTCTCTGGATTTCAAAGCAAAACGAACGAAGCGATCGTTTTGGAATAGCGGTTCAATGAGGCGAACTCTGGATCGCTTGGGATTTGGCACTGAGAGGAGTACTGAGAGGACTACTGAAAGATCTGATACATTGCTTTCGAGCGATAGAAACAAAGTTTCTGACATTAATGAAGTCAATAATTTAAATATTGATGAAAGCATAGAAAAAAATAACTTAAGTGCTAAAAGAATAGAAAATAAAGGTGTGAGCAAATTGGTGCTGATTTTAGAGATCTGTGTGCGCTATACGATGCGCTACAACTCTGAAATGACTATCATTGAAGTCGGACTTATCAGTGGATACAAAGCAAATAACGATGATTTAGAGGAAATTATTAATTCTAGAGATTCGCTCGTTTCGAAATATGAAATATCAGATCGAAACGTGGTTTTCTATTTAGACAGAGTGCCATTTGGTAGGCCTTATTGTATACAATTTCGGTTAATACAAGAACATAGCGTTTCCAACAGTCAGGCCGCTATTATTAAAGTTTACGACTACTATAAAATGGGTTCGATAGTGTTTTATATTTTAATATTTTATTAATTGTGTTTAATATTGGTTTTAGATCACGGATGCAGTCAATTATATACTCCAACTCGGATTAGTGAATATATCGAAACAAAGTGCGACTCGGATGTGTGTCTTTGTGCCAAACGGGAAAATTGTCCCTCAAGTAAGTCACTGACTGAAATTGGGACTATTTTTGAAAAGAAGGTCTTGCGGTCGAGAGAATTGTTTGAAGATTTAGTTTGCAATCCTAAATATCATTTTGTTTATACCGGAAAAATAATTCAACAAAACGATACTAAACATGGTTTTAAATTATTCATGTTTCGAGTTAGAACTTCTTTTAAAGGAAGTAAGTAAAGATAATTTAGAAATTAAGTAAATTATTTACTGTAAACCTACAAACTCAATGAATTTGTTGGATAGACTCTCGAATGAACACGAATATATGGTTGACAATGAATGGCGAGTGCAACGATTCGGCCACAAACGTCGATAGCGATGCCATTATCTTTGGCCAAATTTATGACAATACTAATCATTTAAATGGCTCATCAATTATATACGACATCACTAACGATTTCAAGTCTGAGGTGACGCGTAGAAATGTTCTTTCATTAGTTGAATGGCTGGACAATAAAGTCAAAAGGGATGACTGGCGATGCGCACAATAAATTTATTTCACTTTTTTCTCAGCTCATGTAAATATCGACTTAATATTTTACGTTTTAATGACAATACTTTCAAATGTTTTTTAAACAAAATCATAAGATATCTGCTTATGTTACTTAAGTTTACTTATGATGTTATTTATGCTTTCATATATATATGATTTATACCATATAAATAAACTAAAACTACTGTATATATAGCCTATAATGTTTGTATAAAGTATAGGCATATGAAGTCATAATAAAATTATATCATTTATACATTAATTATATGATTATTATGAAAATTAAAATTATTTTATTAAAATTGTTTCAATATTTGTAATCGAATAACTTTTTGAGTATAATTCTAGCGACAAATAGGAACTCAATTTTTGTTGTTTTATTTGGTATTATATTTTTAATCTTGTATTGTATATCATATATAGCTGTATCGGTGTAACAAAATCTATAACAAGCAAACACTAACATAATTTGAAACCAATTTTAATTCTTTAAATTTTTACATTAACCACATATACATGTATGTTGCTCTCTCGCAAAAAAATTTGCAGTCTGAATGTAGACTAAATGCAAAATAATTTTTTAAGTAAAGCATTAAAACTTTTAATTTTGTGAAAATGATTGCTAAAATTTAGCGATCGAAACGTCAAACTGATCACAGATCTGTGACACAATCGTTGGCCAACTGCTGAAAATGTAAGATTTATAATTGCATGAATTACCTGAATGTTGACTAACTTGAGTGACACTCATATTATTTCTCATTTTAGAATTTAATTTCGCGCATATTATAATTCAATACATTCTTATCTAGTTTTAAATCTTACTTCTACATTAGAATGCATACTATTAGTGTCAACAAAGCTCAAATATTACACACCTCGAGCTGAGCTTAAATTTAATTCTTTAAAATAAGCTTAACTTCAAGCTCAGTTACTAAGCTTGAGCTGACGTAAGCTTACATTAGCTTACCTAAGCTTACATTAATTAGCTTTTATACAACAAAGAATTAAATTATGGCTTCATTTTAATTATTTTAAAATGATTCGAATATGTAAATATCTATTTTTATGCAAAGTTTTAATAAGAATTATTATTTCCATGTAAAATAGTATTTATAGCATAACATCAATTTTCATTAAAAAATTTTGTCTATATTTGACATAAGCATTAAAGCTCAATGTTCACTAACATAGCTTGAACTTGTATAAACTTATACTAATTTATTGCGAGCTTCATATAGTAATATTTTCTATTTGTTGAGTTAAAAGCTAAAAAAAATTGTCTGAGCTTGAGCTGAGCTTAAGCTAGCTTTAGCTTATTGTGATCTTTACATATGATATGCGCGAAATAAGTGTCAAATGCGCAAACACTATGACTCTGAAAGACTATAATGAGAGACTATGGAGACTGTGTTTCGCACACACTCTGCAACGATTGCATTATTGAACACTTTATGAATGAGTAGTAGTAGTGTTTGATTCACTGACGAGTGATGTTTCGGACGATAAGCTATCGATTCGCATATTTCATGTCAGTGTCAGTGCAGTCCGTTTCAGAGAAATAGGTCGACACACGAGTGAGGAGTGAGTGACTGTGCGTGAGGTAAGCATTGATAGGCATGCGATAGGCATCTGACAACCATTCGTAAGCATTTCCATATTCAGTTCGCTAACAATTCTGCTGACTGTGAAACACATGTGATTAAATCGCTGACAGTTATGGCCAATTGTGTGAACCAAAATGCGGATCGCGTTCTCGTCGACAACTGGAAGAGAGAGCAGATATTAGGGAGTGGAGGGTTCGGAGTGGTCTCGCTGTGGCTCAATGTGGTGACCAACGAACGCATCGCTTTGAAACAGTGCCGCTTCTCTCAGGAGAGCGCGATGTCCGCCAAATACAAGTGCGTTTGCTTTCACTCCCACTCCAGAGTTGTGTTTATATGTGATTTTGTTACTTCTAGAGAGCGATGGAAGCAAGAGGTGGACATAATGAGTCGTCTGGAGTGCGCACACGTGGTTCGGGCCATTGCTGTTCCGCCAGCGCTCGACTCGGCGAACAGTGATTTACCCATTCTTGGGATGGAGTACTGCAGTGGCGGTGACTTAAGGAAAGTGCTGAACGAGCCTCACAACTGCTGCGGTCTTCGCGAACCGCAAATCAGGCAAATCCTGAAACAGGTCTCGTCTGCCATCGAATACCTTCACTCGAAACGAATTATTCACAGAGACCTGAAGCCGGAGAACGTTGTTCTGCAACCGCTAAGCGATGGCAAAATCGTGTACAAACTCATTGATCTCGGATACGCTAAAGAGTTGGATCAGTCCAGCCTTTGTTCCTCATTTGTTGGTACACTTCAATATTTGGCGCCCGAATTATTTTTAAGTAAACAGTATTCCAGTTCTGTTGACAATTGGAGTTTTGGTTTATTAGCTCACGAGACGATAACAGGTCGCCGACCTTTTCTGCCACACCTATCGCCGGCTCAATGGATACCACTCGTCACTCAAAAGTCGTCGTCAGATATATGCGCGTATCAGGACTCTGACGGCAAAGTTATTTTTTCGCGAGAATTGTCACAATTTAATCAAATTTGTTCGGCTCTGAAATTCAATTTAGAAAACTGGCTCCGAGTATGTATTGTTGTTAAATATTTTTTGTTTAGCGTTAATAGAGTTGAATAATAATTTTGCTAAAAATATCAATTTAGATGGTATTGGAATGGGACGCCAAGAAAAGGGGTGCAAAATTTGCCTTTCAATTATTGGAAGAAATTCTGAACAAACCAATGGTACAACTATTTGTTATTAATTCATTGGAAAATTTTTCTTACGAGATAACTGAAGACACAAAACTTGCTGACCTTAAATTGCTTATACACTCAAATACGGGCATTAATTGTGATAATCAACACTTAATCCTACCTCGAGGTGTTATACCAGTTGAAGACATAGGACAACAAATACTGAACAATTGGTACAAAAAAGAGAACAACGAAGATAACAATCCAATAACTATAATTGTTTTCGATAATTCAAAAGTAGCTGATTATAACCCATATTCCGCTTGTATTATTCCTCCGGCAGTTGAAGAAATTATGTTAAATCCTACTGAAATGATGGCTTTTGAAGAGCAAAAGAATGCGTGGAAAACAAGTTTTTGGGTCGCCATGCAAGCCATCAAAAAGTATCGCCATTTACACGATGGGTTTAAAAATATTTTAATGAATTGTCTAAGTTTGCAAAACGTAATGCAAAAATTGACTTCAAAAGTAAATGTTGAATTCAGCAAACTTGTAGCCGTCGCTCAGTTTTTCAAGAGTTCTATTAAGTTTAATTTGGAACAGTTCGACAAATATAAGGTCTCCTCATCTTTACTTCGATCGTCAAAAGAGGCTTTGATTGAATTGAGAGAAGTATACAGTATGCAGGAAACAATTGCGCAGCTCTTTACGCAGTCTCACGATATCGCAACTAAAGTAATCGACTCTCAAAGGACTCCACAATTTAACTCCTTTTTAAAGTCGAATTCAGTTGACGAGTCATTATCTAATATATACTCTGACATTTTATTGGCTTACGATCAGCTTAGAAAAAGACCGAAAGAGGAAAGAAATAGAAAAACAAATAACACTCATATGGTTAAACTGCTTTGTGACTGTTTTCAGTTGGAAGAAAAATTAATGAAAGATATTTACTCTAATTTGCGAAAACTTATTCAACTTATTTTGCAAATAGAGACACATAATCGCGATTTAGAATTGATTTTGAGTTCAGTCACTAAATCTCAACTTAAACTCAATTCATTGCAGGACAAAATACAAAACGAAATGTGGAACTTTCTTGAGTTGAGATTAAGAGATAGCGAAGTTAATTGTAGTTCGAGAAACTCGTTGTCTTCGAGTATTAATAGTGACGAATTGGTCACTGAAAACGAATCGCTCATGAAAAGCATCGATTCAATTATATCACGCATTCAGAATCTAAACATCCCAACTGACTATTCATTTCTTCACACATAAAGAGTTTGCTTTATAAAGAATTTTATTTATTAATGATTTTTATTTTTATGTTTTTAATTACGACGACAAAAATAAAATTAATTTAATAATCATGTATTGTTTTATAGATAAAAATTTTAATATTTAATGACTTGAATTATTTTTTAATTAAAAAAGAAATTAAACTGATAAATAATGATTAATTAAATAATAATGCGATTTATTTACCGTAAATAATTTATTAGTGAATACAGACGTGAGATTATAAGCTTATATAAAGCTCAATCACAATCTCATGTTTACATATTACGAGTTTACATAACAAATTATATCTGATAACTAATGCGCAAACATTTCTCTTAAAACGGACCTCTTTATTACAAGATTAAACTTCTGTTAAATGGGTATAACGTTCAAAACAACTATTAATAGCAACTTTTAAGAAAATATTTTTCTTGAAAAAACCGGCTTATTTTTATTAAATATAAAAAATTAGTAAATATTCTATTTAACCGAAAAAACCTACTTTTGGCCATTTTTTTCTATAAAAAGCGAATTTTATTCATTTATTTAACAGAAATGTCGGCTTTACTTTATAACCCTTTGGTATTTGTTAGTTGTAAAGAAATATATAATTCTGCTCACAAGCAGTGATAGAGTTGAAGAGAAAGTGACACAAGTTGTGACTCAAGTTATGCAACACATAGATAGGGATTGCGATATCGATGTGAATGATTAAGTAAATACTATATCGATATCGAAGCGTATGTTTGATGTGAAACATAGTCTCTCATATCTGTGTCTCGCTGTGTGTCTTGTAGTTGTCAAACATCAGCACATTTACAACAATTTACGCACTTATGATCGTTGAGTCGATTACTGATTCAACTGCTACTTCGCTCCCAATCACTATCACATCCTTTCGATATTCATCTCTATTAATATGTGATGATATGTATGTATTTGTTGTTTTCACTGTTTTATTGTCAGATATTTCAATATGTTTTGTGTGTTTCGATAATTTTCAATCAGACTCTCGCTCTTTAATTAGCAATTAATGCGTGTTTTAATTATAGAGTTATGTTTTTGCAATGATTTTGTTTTTTAACGATAAGATAACTAATTGGGTGTTGACGTGATTACATGATTGTTTGATTTGCGTGACTAATGAATAATTGATTTGGTTATCTGTAGATCGACATAACTAATCAATTAAGTGATTGAAAAGCAATGAAAGCATTGGAGGCATCAAATTCAACGATGTCTTCAGGCTCTGAGTCGAGTTATTCCACAATAGTGTCATCGTTGAGCACATCGTTGGGCACATCGATGGACACCTCAATCGGGGCCACAATCGCCACAAACATCTCGCTCATAGAACATCCCGGAATCTTCCTTCAGGAGACGTCTGCGCGCGTTATTTCGGGAGCTTTTGTTTGGACCGCTTTGTTTATAACCTGCCATCAGGTGATTGTGATTGCGTTTATATCGCGTTTGTAGCCATACATATAATGGCAATAATTGTTTGCAGATTTACCAACATTTGCGCTTTTATACGATGCCATCAGAACAGCGATGGATTGTTCGCATTTTATTTATAGTTCCCATCTATGCTCTCGATTCGTGGCTCAGTTTACTGTATTTTAGAGACAATTATTACGTTTATT
>JAQIYA010001797.1:0-11524 GCA_034699355.1 Microtritia minima
ATGCCATGCAATGCAATGCCGATCAAATATTAAATCATGACTTATTAACGAGCATTTTCGTAAAATAACTCTCGCCAAAGATTTTGTGGTTTTGGGCGAGAAGTTTTTTTTGTGTGTGTGTGAGTGCGTTCAACAAAAATAAAGAGAAATATATAATATATCTATATATATTAAATATGGAGACGATTATGATGAAGCCATTTAGATAAAATGATGATGGCATGACATGATCGCATTTTGCATCTATTTAACATTAATGCATGCCTTAATAATATCAACTGTCTTCTCTTCTTTTTTTTCTGTTGCCAGTAAATCAGAAATGAATGGTTTTGAATAATGACAAAACGAATTGATGTCTATAATGAAACGTTATATATAGACAAGTAGTTTGGGTTTTATTAGAGTCGAAATTATAAATGGCGAGCAAAGAATGAAATATTAGAAAAAATTAAGTTTTATATTTATATTAAGGGCAATTCATTATAAGTTTTTTTCTTCTTAATCTCATCATATTTGGTATTGTCGACAGAATTTTAATTAGAAGGTAATATGAACAACAAGAAAAAAATTATACTAAACAAGATCATAAAAAACATAATTTCAAAGTAATAAAAATAATGCTCTTAAAACACGAGAAACTGGTTCTCTGCAGAAATAAT
This sequence comes from Microtritia minima, assembly GCA_034699355.1. Taxonomy (NCBI): domain Eukaryota; kingdom Metazoa; phylum Arthropoda; class Arachnida; order Sarcoptiformes; family Euphthiracaridae; genus Microtritia; species Microtritia minima. The sequence goes on from JAQIYA010001797.1 coordinate 660, forward strand.
AACATAGCGCAATGAGATCTGTTAAGATTAATTGCATCTCGTATGTGTTACGGCGGACTAAACTTGCGCTAGAAATGCAACATAAAAATTAATAATAACAAGTCTGGAAACACAATTACTCTGTAATAAAAGCGCTAAATTATATTTTCTAATACTATTTTTTCAATCACTGTGTGGGTATTTTGCAAAACATATTCGTGTAACTTTAGTTTTTTCCAATGTCATCGTTTTATTTAACATCTCTCTCTCTCTCTCTCTCTCTCTCTCTCTCTCTCTCTCTCTCTCTCTCTCTCGTAAACGCTTTGATTAGCAACCATTTAATCCTCTATACATTATTTCATTATAGAGTTTATTTTGAACAATATTTTTTTGGCACTGATTTTTTTCGCTCGAATATTGATTATTTTATTATAGATAAAAAATCTATATAAGGTTACCGAAAAAAATACGCACACAGACACACACTCTCGAGATAGAGATGCCGTAAATAGAAATGAAAACAAGTTACCATAGGTTGGGGTCAGATAGGAGTTTGTTACTCGCAATCGTTTGCATCGTTTATCACAAAAATGGATTTAACGAAAAAAAGGCGTCTATCATGTCAAGAGTCTCAATGTTGCGATTGGGCAGCGGATCGCGGCGAACATATTTCGCCATTCATTTCAGTGATATTCTCATTATAATTATCGTGCGAAAAAGCCTACGTATTATTATTATTATATTTTTCTTTTTCTAGTTAACAATTTTCATGTTGAGTGTTGTTTTCATTCAATGTAATAATAAACAAAGCAAAAAAGAAACAGCAATAATGAGATTGAAAAATCATGCCCTCCTGTAATAATGAAATCATGCTTCGATTGAAAATTTATAACTCCATTATAGGGCCCGTGATTGTGATTTGCTTATTACGAACCGTAACGATAAACGCATTGAATAAATTTGAAAAGTTCTCAACCAAAACAACAATAACAATACAAAACACTTTTAATGGTCAATCATTTAGGAGTTTAGCGTTTGGCTGCCATTAATTTTAACGAATCATTATTCGGCATTAATAACATTAGCGGCGATTAACAATCGCGCAAACAGGGAAAACAACAACGCGTGCAGTAATGTTGGCATTAATTTCATTTAACATTTAGCGACGCTCTCTTTTTTTTCTTATGAATTACTCCCGAAATGGTGAAACAGCTCACGCATAGCTCACACATCGTTGGCCGCATGATTGCACCATTATATCAATAAGAGAGCACTGCGATAATAATTTCGTAACAAAATCGCTCTCATTTGCATAAAAGTCGGGAACAATATATATATGCATATATACAAAATACCTTTGGGTTATTGAGCGTAAGTTTGCTATAATTTGCAATATGTTATATAACTTTCCGGTGATTCACTTTAGCATTTAGTTGAGCGAAACATTGTTCAAAATCGGTGTCTTTTCAATTTTATTTCTTTTTTAAAAGAGTCATTATTAAAACTTGTAATGTTTTTTTTTGTTATTTGACTGATCGTTAGTCTGTTCACAATACAAATTGTTTTGTTTCGTTTAGGGGTTTCCATTCAAGTAAGAATCAGATAAATTGCCGCAAAATTTTTGCTTTCATAGTCAACAAAACAAATATATAATTTAAATATTTAGACATATTAGGCCTGAATTAATCTATTTTTATTTAAATATATTTATATAAATTTGTGTGCGCTCACCAATCAGTTAATGATTAACAAAATAGCGGCTAATTATTCATGCGTACAAAATTAAATTGAAGCCGGAATTAAATTTTGCAAATTATTGATATATTTTAGAATTGCAAATAAAGATAAAAATTATTTTAACGGATAATTAAGTTTTTAAATATAATATTGAATTTAATATTCTAAAAATAAGTAAATCTTTTCCGTTAAATAAATTTATGCTTTTAATGATTTATTATAATAATTGCACATAATTGTAAACCCATAAAATTTATAACTAACTTCTGACACCAAAACAGTAATAACACCAAAACAGTCAAAACAAATTTTAATTGTTGATAATTATGATATCATTTATTTTAAAAATTAAAATTCATCAAATTGTATGAGTAATTTACAAAATATAAAACTCAATAGTCCACTGAATACCTTAATTAAATTTAAAATATTTTTATATTTATATTGCATAAATCTGCATAAATAGTCTTTAATGCTTTCTCATACAAAAATTAATTTAATAATATGGATTTTATACTAATAGTAATTTAGTATACTATTATTAATTAGTATTTTATTTAAATAATAAAAAAAAATTCTAAAGCTAAACCATTCATAATATATTTTATAAAGTATATAAGTATATAAGCCTAAGCAAAAAATCGAGTTAATGATTTGAATATTTAACTCATTTATCTGTTGTGAGATCCCCTTTCGAAGAATGTGTATCCGAAATATTTTCAAGTTTTTCATTTCAAATTAGCGCAGTGACTATGAGTCGGCTCTTTTGCGTCTCTCTTTAGTCGCAAAGGTCGAGATGGATGTCTCGGAAGTTGTTCTGACCCCGAGCGAGAGGCCAGTCTGGCCATTATGCCGACCAGAGTTTTTAGTTAATTGACTATCAATTCCGCTGACGACTAATTCAATGCTTGCCATTCTATGAATGTTTATAATCTGGTGATTGGAAGGGAAGAACCCGTCAGAATCCTATAAACCGAATCGGACAGCAATGCGAATGAGTGTGCTTTTCAAAAATAAACGATTCTATTATAGAAACATTATTAGAGTTACGTATTTAATTTGTACACAATCTTGACACTGATTTTTACGAGATTTTATTAATATATTATAGTATTTTTATTTGTATTTAATCTTTTGATGGTAAGTAATCCTAATAAAGCGTGACATTTGTAAGATTTTTTTATAAGTTATATAATGTGCTCTATTTAATAATTCACAATAATTTAATCAAGTTTTTGTATTTCAAAATTACACGTAAAACTTTTCTTACATTTTCGAAACTAATTTAAAAATTAAATTTTTATTTTGGCTCTTAGTTTTTCTGAATCTTTTTACTGACGAGAAATTCCAAATATATATGTTATAAATTCAGAAAACCTTATATGAACTAACTTATAATGAAAGGTAAAAATTTCTTCATTTAAAAAAGTCTATGTAGGAAATAAATTGGCACATATAATGTATCCCCTCATTGGTATTGTAATTTTAAATTTTATCACACATCCAAAAATGATATTAAACTAAAAACTTTTAATAAACAAGTTGTAAAAATAATAAAGTTTCTGTAATATTAGCAAACGTAAATTAAATATTAATTAATTTTTAATAGTTTTAAAGAATAAAATATTAATTCAAAAGCATAAAAATTTAATTAAATATTTGTAACTTTAAAATGAAGAATATTTTGTTAGTTTTTAAAATTTTAAAATCTTTACAAAGTAGTACAAAAATAACTTAATTATTATTATAATTAAAATAAGATAAAATCTCTAATATATTTGCAACTTTGCAAATATTTTAAATTATTTACAAAGTTGTTATCATGTATTGAAATTATTGTGGACAAAAAAGTCTAAATCTTATATATTGATAAATCTATGCCTATATATAAGAATTACTTCTGATAACTATTTTTGTGAAAAAATTATCGAAAATTTTATAGATATTTTATTATATATACATAAATTAAATTCAGTATATTAATATTTAAAATATTTGCGATAAGGTCTTTATTAAAATCTCTTATTTCATAAGTATTTGCTGTTTTTGCCTTTAAAAAGACAAGTTTATAATAATGTCTGTTTGTCTGTCTGTTCATCTATTTGTTTGCATCGCTATAAATAATTCATATTCGTATTGTTGAAAATCAATTATTGAAATTTATAAATTAAAATAAATATAAAGCAAAGCATTAAAAGTCTATGATAGAGAGAAAAATCCGCCAAAAAATCCAAATTAACTAAAATAGAAAAGTAGGCCGTTTTGATTCTTTTATGATAAAATGTTTCCATTAATAAAATTCATGATTTAATTAAACATATATATAATATAAATTTTACTGCAACTTAAATAATTATGCATTGATTTAAAGACGTTTATATTTCAAAGAAGTTAATTAAGTGCCACATTAGTGTCAGATATGTCATTATAACAAAATGCATTGTATTTTAAATAATGTATCATTAGCTAACTTACAAACAATGTATTGTAAAAAATTATCTTAAAAATTAGACGAGAATCTCATCATTAAAAAATAAAAGTAAACAATAGAATATTCTTGCCTATATCTGTTTTTCATTTAATTTTAAATGCGGTTTATACGAAATTGTTTAAAAGTTTAACAACTTTTTAATGATGGATAAAATTTATTATAAATATTTAAAAGATATTTAAACAGAATTTTATTATTATTAAAAGAAATTTTCAATTTATAAATTATAATCTGTGTTTATTTGAAATACTCGATTGTCTGTAATGGTGAGATGACTTTCAATTAATGTCATCTTCTTTTGGCCACTTTTTTCAAATTTCTATTTCAAATTTTGAAATATATATATAATTTTGGTCAATAAATTTATTTTAAATATTTAAATGTAAAAAATATTGTGCAAATAATTTATTCTACAATGTTTTTATTATTCAATCTCTAATGCTTTGTAATCAATAATTATCATTTTAAAATTAAATTTCAAATTAAAATTGTTTTAGAGTTTTTGTTCACTTATTTTTTTATACTTTTGTTTCTTATTTCGATATTGAAATTTGTTTTCAATTTTTATGTCATTTGTTTCTTTAACTTAAAAAATTTAGATATTATAAATATATAAAATGCGAACAAAATGAACGCTTACATAATCCACGAATATTCTAACTTACTTTAACGAAAGCATAAAATTATAAAATTCATTTTAAAATCAGCTCATATTTGTGCTCATTTTTGTTTAATTTATATTAATTGAATTAATTAAGCAGTGTCTAATTATGTTAGTAAATGTTGTTAAAATTAATTTACATGCAGATATAATATATGTATAATAATACAATGATATTATTGTAATACATTATTAATTTATTAACTGAATTATCATTGAATTTTATAATCAGTAATAAAAATATTGCAATTTAAATAAATCAATCGACCTATATTTTAAAGTTCAAAAACACTAATTTTAAATATATCTGTTTTATAGTTTAATTAAGTTAACTTATATATACTCCCATTCTGAGCAACTCTTTATCTAAACATAAATTATATAATTGTTCATTATATAAATATAGATTATCTTTTGTTATTTAATTAGAAAAATATAAAGCTAACGATTATATGTAAATTTATTTTCTGAACCTATAATTTTGAATAAACTTATATGTGCTTATAATATATATGATTCAATTTAATTGCATATAAAATTATCATTTCAATTGCAAAATTTTTGCTTATAAAGAACTTAAATAATATAATTAATTTAGTAATATTAATATTAATATTGATATTATTTGCGGTAAAAATTTTAATTTAATTTATTTTACAATTTTATTCCTGCAAAACAAATATAGTTAATACTCATATAAATGAGATCGAAAAAAATTTATTTTCTCATTTGATTAAATATATTTAATGATTTTATAGGTTTATTTTAAATCATTCTGAGAAACATTTTCATTAAATTAACAACTAATAAATTTTATTTAAAAAGTTTTTCTTAGTAAAACAAAATTTTAATTATAGTAATTTGTATTTACAGTGAAATTTATGCAAATTGCAAAACAAAATAAACAAATTATTATTGTTATTAATTAATCAACATATTAATTTTATTTATATACGGTACAATTGAATTGCAATATAAATTTTGGTTTACAAAAAATCAACAAATATTTGATTTAATATATTAAAGAATAAAAAACATTATTTTACTTTTACTCTATTGAAAAAAATAAATAAACATAAAGTTAAAAAGTTATTCCTATAAATGACAAAAAAATAACACATTTGAAAATTTCCGTTTAAATCGACTTACGATTAACTTGTTTAATAAAAATAATTTCACTCAAAATTCAATTTGAAAAACTTTCTCCCAAATTAATTTTTAATGAATTGGGCGTCAAATTTGGCTTCAAAAGTGAAAAATTGGCGAAACCCTGAAAAGTATATATAATACAATATCATTGCTATAAGTGATCTATAAGTTTTTACAATATATAAAAAAGGTATACGTATTATAAAATATATTAAGACGTGTGAAAGAAAGTCAACTCTAATGATGTTTTCAATAAAACTTATGAAAAGGTAAATAGAAAATCGGCAAAAAAATTTTTTATTATAACTTGTAGAAAAAAAATTAATTTAGACTAAATTGTATGACTTGTTACAGAGATGACTACAGAGAAAGCTGACTGCTTTGTAATTTAGTTGGGAATTTCGGCGCTTTTAGCTGAGTGTGTGGTCTAATCTTCAACATTTTTAAGCACTTTCTCCTATTCTCAAACCGTGCGCTTCTCATAAGCTTTTTATTATGAGAAGTGCTATTTAGTACACATATATATATAGTTTGAAAAGTCATTTCGGTGTTAGGACTGTGATGATTACTCATCGCCGAGAGTGTCTGCGAAAATGATTTTCAAATGACCATAACTGAATGGCCGCACGCAGTGTCGCGATCGCGGGCCCAAAACTATGACAATTGCTATTTACTGCAACAAAAAAATTAATGATTCCCATAAAAAGTTTTTATGATTAAAAATTATCATTTTTTTCTCTCTCCGCTAATCATTATCAGCGTTAGCCATATTCTAGTTTAAATAAAATTAACCGAAATTCCTCTCTCTTTTTTTCTATTTAGCAATTTCTCTAAAAGGCGTCACTAAAAGAGAGAAAAAAAACTCATTGTATTCACAAAAATCAAAAATAAAAAGCACTGCAGTATAGCAACTAATAGAAAATAAAGGGACAACAATACAATGATCTCGTAATAATAATTATGCGTATAATGCGTGCAATATTTCTATTGGCTATCGGGTAATTGGACGCCGCTTTTATGGACACGAAACCAGCTTATCATGAATTTTATTGAATTTTTTCTCCCATTTCTGGCCTATAATAGCAATTAAAGTAGCGATTGAGTCAAATTGCCAATAAAAAAAAGTGGGCGACAACTGGAAAAGGTATCGCATGTAAGTCTAAATGTGTGTCGCCTTTCAAATAATTACCAACAATTTTTTGATGAATGTTACGCTATGATGATTCTCATCAATACTAAAAGCATAGAGTCATACTCAGTCATCAAAATTCATTTCACTAGTTTCCCATCATTCAAAGCTCTCCGTAAATAACAGCCAAAATTACTTTATCTTCAGTGCTATGCTTTCTCATTCAGACCATAATAAAGGCTACACTTTTTTTTCTCTCTCATTCTCTCTCTAACATCGGACACAATAGCTTATTATTTATAGCGATATTTGATTACGAAGTCTCTCAAATTGAGTTATATGCCTACTAATTAATTTTAATAGACAATACTTATTGGCCGAACGCAGCGCTGCCTCGGCTTCGGTAACGAAAACGTATAATTTTGTTTCAATAACGCGGAACTCTGTGGCGCACAACACAACTATCAACTAAAAAATTATGACAATGCGAGTCGTACTCCGAAAAAAAAGTTATATTACTTTGTTTACGGCGAAGAAATTTCAATTGATTGTTGCGCATTATTTGAAAGGAAATAAGTTCTTAAAATTAGCGCTTCTTTTGTGGCCATCATTTTTGATTCATTTTTCGCGTCTGTGTTATTGATTTGCTCTGCACTTCCAGTTCACTCCTAGTGTTCAGTTTTTCATTATTTGCGATTCTCGGTCGCGATTCGGGCCACGAGTTAATGAAAGAGCGGAGTATCACAATTCAAACGGATAAACAAGTGCCACTTGTGGTCATTGAAGAAAGTGATACTTTTCATTATGTTCACACTAGACTTAACCGGCAATTTCGCTGACGCTGACCGCATCGCTAGCTTTATAAGCATCTGTCCGGATCGTGACGGAAACAGCGCCAACATTGCCACTCTTGGCTCTCTTCGCACCCCTAACTAATAATTTAATAACTTAATAATCTCGTGACATATAACATGAATAATAACAATAATAACAATAAATTTTAAAAAATAATTTTTTTGTGCCACAAGATCTCTCTCTCTCTCTCTCTCTCTCTCTCTCTCTCTCTCTCTCGCTTCATCTCTCCCTCTCTTCATACATAATTAAATTAGCGAATAATAGTGGCGAATGAAGGCGAGCGCACACAACAGAAATATCGTGACTTTATTTGATAAATAAAAAGTTGATTTAACGTATCATAAAGTGAATTATTGTTACTTATTTGGCTTTCTTTACTCGAATTTGCTTTCGCTTTATAAAGAGTAACAAATTGTCTCTTTTTGTTAAATATTGAAACTATTGAACGGCGAATAGAATTAATAATACGATTAACTAATAAATACGTTTTGATGCGTTTTTGAAATAAATGCCTAAAATTGCTTTTTGCGTTTTTTTTATTTAACTAATGTCATGCAATTCTTTATGGCATTGGCTTCTCTTTTATTATGTTGAAAATTGCTTTCAATTTGGGAAAATAAATTAAAGCATTGTAGACATCCATACACACGCATTGAGCTAATGGTGTTTGAATCATATAATAAATTTTTCAAAGGTTACTGTAACTCACTCTCATAGCATTAGGCTTATTATTATTGAGCGAATAAGGAGAATCAAACCTTACTTACCTTATAATTTAATTTAAATACAGTTAACGCAACTCTATTGCATGCGAACGCCATCATTGAATGTGAACCTATACTGTGCGAGTGAAGTATTGCTTAATTTCAAGCCATGAGTCGTTATTTATATTTAATAAGTTATTTGTATCGTTCAGAAGAAATAAAAATAATAATAATTTTCTTACAAATTTAAATTATTAATGTTATTGTTAACAATATATGGGGAAAACTATTCATTTTAATACAATACACACCTAAGTTTAATAAGAAAACATATTAAATAATATTTACTTATGAAAAAATATCGATAATATTTCTAAATATAATTATGGATATAATTATTATGTAACATAAATTTGAAAATTAGTATTATTTAAATTATTGAAGTATTTGCTGTATTTAATATTGTATTTCAAACTTAAAATTTAATTATATATAATTTTCTCTTACAAATAATGAAAATTTAATAAAAATTAAAATACACAATAATGTTTAAAAAACTTAATTTCTCAACAAAATTCAATAGCAGACAGGCTAACATTTCCTTAACCTTATTGCCTCGTGTGTAGTCACGCCTACAATTAACTTTATTTTATATTTTGATAGATCATCGTAGTATTAAAACAAGATTGTACGCTAATATGAGCCGATTTTAAAATTATTTTTATTATTTTCAGCACATTTTGCATTTAAATTATGTTTGAAAAATTTCGTTCATCATTCGGGTAATAAAATAACTTAAAATTAACATAGAAAATATAGTTAGTATTAAAATTTGAGTGAATAAAAGTAACACTATGTTAACTTTTTAATTCAATTCACTTTTATTGTAATTTAACTAAATTTACATACTATTCCGATCTAAACTAGTTATAGCGTATTTTTCAGTGTTTTAATGTACATATTTGGCTTAACAGACAACATACATTATTTATTTAAAATCAGCGCTCAACATCAATAGAATCTAATGGAGCGAAATGAGTTTCAAATTTGAATTCAAAATTATTTTTAATTAGGCAAAAAAATTTTTAGCATCAGGTTTTTTAATCAAATGATTTGATTTTCCAAATAGAGATCATTAAAGTAATTTTTTGGTTTATTCAATTATTGCAAACTTTCGATTAATGCAAAAATTTCATTTTAATTATTTTAATTATAGGAAAATTCAATCCGGACATTAGCAACCTATTGCTAAAATAAAAGGATGCCAAAATCGAGGACATATATAAAATGTTGCAATAAAATTATCGTGAATTACGTTTATAGAACTATATTATTCTGCAGACATCCTATTCACTAAAAAAGCGATCGACTCTACAAACTTGAGTTTGTCAGAAACAGCTAAAATTTATTGCAACATAAAATTTATATAGACATTTGCTATTTTAAGAATTTGATTTCAAATTTGCTACTATCACTATTAAAACCAAAATATCAATAAAAGTTACATTCATTAAAGCCTAAATCAGATATGGTTTGCCAAAGTCTAGATCAGAGGATTTTCTGAGCCCATATCAAACATTTTAATCAATAATTTTATGAACGAAATGGTAGAGACGGCGAATTTCAAAACAGCTATAAATAAAAACTATAGAAAAATTGATTATTTTAAATCTTTATTTCGAAATAAAATATTTTCTAAACTATAAAACGTATTTCTGCTGTTTTTCATTCAAATATATATTTAATATTTACTAAAGTAAAATCCATTTTTTAAAAATATTGACATTAATGACAATTAAAAATATTTATACTTTATTATAATTATAAAAATTTAATTCTCTTATTTTTGATAATGTATCGGAAACAGACATAATTATTACTGAATTTGTTGAAATTAATACAGTTTTATTTAAATAAAATACTTTGAAATAACTATTAAATTTTATTACTTTTACTTAATTTCGAGACAATCTGATAACATAAATATATTTATAAATAAAATAATAGTTACCTTATTTTAAAGTGTTCCACAATTGCAATCGCCATCAGTATAGCCATTATCATCGATGAAACCAAAACAACGAAAACTGAAATAAAATGAATGCTCGGAAAGTCAATTTTCATTGGCGTAAGTCGTCGAGAGTTTCCCCCGAAAGACCT
>JAQIYA010001798.1:0-11523 GCA_034699355.1 Microtritia minima
CTCGCACATTTAATTTGTTTCTAATTAATTGCCTCAAAGCAAAAATCAGTGAACACTCGCTCATAATTGCTGTTTAGAAAGCGATGCCTCAGGAAGTGATGGCAATATATCAGTTTAATGCTAGTGTTTTAATGTTTGTCAACTACAAGTATGACTATTAGTAGATTCTCTCGATTATCCCTCTTTTCTCATACCTCACACACAATTCCATTAATTTCCAATTCTGTTCACTTTGGAATTTAGCGCAAAATTGCGATAAAAGAGAGAATTTCTGAAAATGACAAAAGGAGAGCATTTATTTGCGTTACAATACTTTATGTCGCACTTGAAATTTTGGTTTACATCAACTCTCTATAAAGCATTCTACTGTATATAATCTTTTTATATTTTTGTTGCACTTTAAAATTTTTGTTTATATTGTATATTATTGTCGTCACTCATTCAAATGATATATTGTTCTAAAGTAAAAACATATCACTTAAAAATATGACAATTTTTCTTTTATTAGCCCTAACATACGTTATTACAGCTGCTTTACTTTATTTTTACGCAATTTTGTTAACCTTTTTAAACCAAACATTTTTTTAGTTTTAAAGTTGTAGCCAAGAATTAACTTGAAAACAATTTTGTTTCTTGACCTACTTTGCATAATATGCTTCATAAATGATTACTAACTTATTTTTCCGAATAGCTTATACTCATATTCAAAATGTCTCTGCGATGCATTTTAGATGAATTAAATACAATTTACTAAAATTATTTAAAAGCTTAAAATTACACTTTACATATTAGAGTATATATTAGAATATTTAAGAATTTGAAATTTAAAATAACTTTTATAAAATATTAATTAGTGTTAATTGATAAATATATGAAACAAATATTTTTAATTTTGCAAATGTTTTTAAAATGATATTTATTTTACTTTTAGGCAATCATCCAATAAGTTATTTTTCATATCAATTCTATTTAACAAATTTTCACAAACAGTATGATTTAATTTATGATACTTTGTTTACAGAGTATATATCAAGAAAATAACTTAATTTTGATTAATAATTCTTAGTTACAAAATTTCACAAGAATGAGCTACAAATGAGCTGATTTGAACAATATTCTGGGGTTTCTTAAACGCCCACTTGGTTTGCGCTTAATGCACTTTATAATATTGGCTTTATATTTATTTTAACTTTTTATTTTTGTTGCTTATCTTAACAATATTTTAAATGAAAATTTCTAATAACTTAAGTGTGAATAAATTTTCACAATATAAATAAACTGATAAAAAAGCCTAAAATTACATATTTATTTAACATACATTATTGTCCAATTTATATCTTTTCTTTAAAACTTAAAAGTCTAATTAAATGGCATAAGATGTAACCACTTCTGGATCCTTTCCTTTGCTAAGGGTAAAAGCAGACAGACATCACAAATCCATAAGAGAGTTTTTATCAAAGTAAAAATCAGCCATAAATCAATTTTAATCAGTTCATTATTCTTTGTCATTTTAAAAATAATCAAATAATAAATAAATATATAATGCGAATTAAGTATTGAATTAATAATTCAATAAAGCATTGATCGCACGTCTAATTTTTTGTTAATAATAAACTCCTGAAATGAATTTTCACTAAAAGTTTATGAATCTTTACAATTACAAAAATTAAGTTTAATCTTAATAAATATAGTATGAAACAGAGAAAACAGCCCAAAAATCGATCAAAATAGCCGAACCAAATAATAGAACACCAATAACTTAAACACGTAACCCTACAAAAATATAATTACCCTAAAATCCCGATTATAATGCGCGCATTATATAAGAAAAAATGTAAAATTTATTGAAAAAACTAAGCTGCGCATTATACATGCAGTGCGTATTATATATGCAAAATTTAATCAAAGCCAACAAATTCAATATCAGAATTAGTTTGAAATGACTCGAGAGTTTCACGATTAGTTTTTAAATGCCTTATTTGTAATTAAATATAGATAAGAAAGGAATGTTAATCTTTATTTACAATTCTTAGAATTTGTGAATTTAAGTTTAACATACTCTCGAGACACTTAAATCATATAAAATCATGCGCATTATAATAGGGATTTTAATAATAAACGGATAGAATTATGTAATAAAAATTTTTTAAATTATTGTACACAGATTTTTAATAATTTACCTTTACATGTAAGAAATGAAACTGATTTTAAGAATTTTGTAAAATATTTAAATGAAGTGTTATTATGATTACAACTCGTTATGTAATTCATTGCTAATTGCTAAATAAACATTATTATTATTATTATAATCTATAATCTATTTAATAATATGAAAATAATCAACACTTTATAATTTGCATATAACTTATATGCAACGACACAGCATGGTTGCCGTGGCAACAGCGCCCACACGCAAGGGGTCGACACTTTTGAGAGCAGCGCCACTGCATGTGGAGACGACTGAAAGTCAACCATTAATTTTTGGGCAGTCGTTCACAGGTGGTCAACATAGCTAGTCGTCGAGAGAGCTTAAGGAGAGATCGAGCTCTCCAACTCTTTTATTTTTTAATTGTAGTCTTCGAGGGTTTAATTGTACCTCAAAACAATTTGTACTTATTTCCTAATCATTCCAGTGTTATCTAAATGAGCCTTTAATTTTGTGCTATTAATTATAAAATGAACGCTCAATTGTAATGTTCTCGTTCAGACACATTGTGAACCTACAGTTCAACTATTATTAATTACTCAATAAATCAATTGCATTACGAATTACTGCGCGCTAATCATTGACTATCGCGGAGACAAACGGTAGTCCATCGAAGAGACGAGGAGTCATCGCAAGAGGACCGACAGCGAACTGATAGCCAATCGCGTGCCGACCGATCGACCGAGTAAGCCGAGTTTGTTACGCCAGCATTGTTTTCAGCCAATAGGCGTTGAGTAAGCGCTAGCGAAGCGATAGTAAATAGAGACGTACCGACGGGAGTCGTGCGACGATCACGACCAGCGAACCGAAGCTCGGGAGCGGTGATCGGTCACAGCAGGCCTTTAGGCCGGCTCGAGTCACTTACACGCCTGATTACGGAAACGCCGCCATTTGTACAGTAGGACACGTCATAATAGGGAGAGTAGCTCAAAGAGTAGAGTATACTTGAGAAGGTTAAAGACCTGAGACCCGAACGCACGCCGCGCTCAGGGTTTTCGCGGAACTGACACGGGATTACGCGCCCCTCGCCGGTCATTTGGCCGCACAGCACGCCCACGTCAATCCATATATAATATAAATTCTATGTATTTCATTCTTTTCATGATTTTATAATTTATAATAAATATTTAAATTAATAAATTTTATTTATAGTTAAATTAAATTATGACTTATAATTTTGATAAGAAATATTTATCGCATCCAAAGTTTTAAAAAAGAAATTATCAAAATATTAAATATTTACTTATGTAAATGATTATAAAATATCGATTATAAATTAAAATTACAGCTTTTAACATAAAGAACTAAATAAATGTGTTTAGAAATTCATTTTATTTGCTTTTATTTTTAAAAATTAATTTAATATTCAATATTAATATTCAAAAATTTATAAAATAAAAAAAAATTAACAAAAGATAAGTTACTCCACAATAGTATCTCATTATTTAATAGCACTTTTTGGGATAAAATGTTTATTTAAATTTGGACAATTTATACACGAGTGAGTTATGAAATTTTTTTAAATTCAAGCGCTAATAAATTTAATAGTTATATTTTAAGTACAATTTATATAAAACAATAGAATTCTAGCGATTCATTAGGATTTATACGCACTTAAAATGTTTTTCGAATTCTATTAAAGAGGTCTTAAAAATGAATCATAATTCTAAACAAACTGAAATTAACAAAAAACAGAAATTATGTAAAGTATCATTAATATAATTTTTTTTATAAGTTTATTTACTTGTTTATGAATGAAGTAACAGTTTTAAAAAGATAAGTAATTTATGATATTTGATAATTTCCTATTTGATAGTAAAATCTTAGTAAAAATCAAATTAAAAATTTTAATTCTATTTAATTAAAGTTAAAATGAATTTTTATTTTTCTAACAACTCTGTTGAACAGCTATATAATTTTATAAATTGAACAAATTTAATGTATTAGTGAGTCGGGCGTAGAGATGGGCGGTCTCAGACTTTAGAGACTTTGGAGAAAGTCTGAGTCTGAGTCTGAGTCTCATATAGAGATGGGCGGTCTCAGACTTTAGAGACTTTGGAGAAAGTCTGAGTCTGAGTCTCATATGTAAAGTCTGAGTCTAAGTCTCTCCTTAAACTCAAAGTCTAAGTCTCTAAAAAAGTCCAAACTCTGAGTCTGAGTCTCAAAGTCTCTAATTTTTTTTACTAAAGACTATATATTAATAAAGACTATAATAAAGACTATATATTAATAATTTTTGATTTTTTCTCTATTTAAATGCTAATTTGATGATGTATTTCTTTCAAATTAGGACTTGAAGTTAACTTATAATTAGGATTTAGTGATTTGTATGAAAGTTTTAAATTCTTTTTCTTCAATAGAAAATAAATGGTGACATTTAGTTATAAAATTAATCAGACATAAATCTGGATCAATGAAAGGCTTTTCAATTTTAGTTAAATAGTGTGTAATATTTTTAATATTAAAGATTTTTTAAAAATTTTGATGATAAATATTAAGATGATTTTAACTGAACTTAATTTTATCGAAAACTTTTTTTATAACAATTATAAATTACGTGATTATATCTTTAGTCATAATTAGAATACACTTTAAAGAATAATTAATATTGAAATCTTATAATTATAAATTCATTTTGTTTCAAATTTAGTTTAAAATTTTAATTTTTATTATTTGAGACTTTGAGACTATGATTCGAAAGTCTGAGTCTAAGTCTGAGACTAGACTTTGATAATGAAAGTCTCAAAGTCTAAGTCTCTCATATCTCAAAGTCTGAGTCTAAGTCTAAGTCTCAAAGTCTCAGACTTTGAGACTAATAATAATAAATATATTTAATTAAATGAAAAATTATATATTTGATCGAAAAAATTATAATACCTTTATTTCTTGAATACGAGTAAATATTAATTAAGTTTGTAAAGTTAATTTTGATAAATATATAAATCTGCTTATATGAA
Source organism: Microtritia minima (assembly GCA_034699355.1). Classification (NCBI taxonomy): domain Eukaryota; kingdom Metazoa; phylum Arthropoda; class Arachnida; order Sarcoptiformes; family Euphthiracaridae; genus Microtritia; species Microtritia minima. Next base: position 5,164 of record JAQIYA010001798.1, read on the forward strand.
GATTAAATATAATGTAGACTAATGTTAGAGAAATATTATTAAAAAAATAAGTATAATATTTATTAAATAATAATATATTATTTCCAGAATTGTATGAAACACGTATAAAATTAATATTTTTATTCCAAATAAATAAAATTTTAATTAAAATTATAACAGCTTTTATAAAATAGTTTTTCTGTATTGTTTTATTAAAAGCAAGGGTTAATTTTCGAATTCATTTATTCAAAAAAGATCTTTGCGTATAAAATTCAATTCAATTTCAATTCCACTTCATTATGCTTTTTATAACTTTTTGTATGCGATTATAAATCTGTTTTAATTGCTTACATTACAGTTACCATAACGAATGAATAAAATAAAAATATTACGAAAGATATATTTTTTCAAAAATAATACTCTTTTTTAAGTCGAAGTGTTATTCTCTTATTTATTATTAAATTCATAAATAATTAGTGATTACTTAATTTGTTTGTTTAAGTTTATGAAATATTTTTAATTAACTTTAAAATAAGCTGTTTTGGCATTTGCTTATTATTCATTACGTCGATTCTTAAATTACATTTTAAATATTTATGGATCAATCAATGGTATAATTTTGAACATTTTATAACAAGAGATTAATTGATTTCTACTAAAGAAAAGTGTAGATAAAAATAAAAATTTGACTTTCATAAAAATTTCATCAATAATTGTAAATAATTAAATATCTAATAAACTAATTATCACTATATTATCAGTTATATTTGATCAGTTTAAGCAATGCATCATTTCGTTAATGATGTCGCTGTTATTCATAATAAACAATTATATATTTATCAAAATACGTCATACTTATAAATATAAATTAAGGTTTGGCTACAGTTTTTAATAAACATTTTCTTTAATTGACAACAGCTTTCAACATGTTTTTAGTTTTCTTTAGAAAATTTGTTTTCTTAGCCCTAATCTATTATATTTTAAAATCTAGTTAATACATAGTCCTATCATATATTTTAATTTTTACAAAAGTAATTTTAAATCATAAGCACTAATAATAGTAATTATAAAATTAGTACAGATTTATTTTAAAATATTTAAACACAATTAACTATTCAAAAATACAAATTTATTTCCACTTTATTATGGCATTAAATTCATTGAAAAATTATATAACATAGAAATAAATTACTTTCATATTAATACAAGTGAACTAATGCTGGCCTCTCTCTCTCTCTCTCTCTCTCTCTCTCTCTCACTCACTCTCACTCTTACAGTATGTGTAAATCAAGGCTATTAATTTGTTTACTATAGTAATTCATCGCTATGGTTATAGTATACTTGTTTTTGAGTGTTGCAAACATACGGACATATTTTCGTCGATAATTGTTATGTAGAAATGAGCCAACAGTTATATATTTATGATTACATCAATATATATAACATATTCACTCAAACTTCATAATTTATAAGTTACTTACAAACTTCATAATGAGTTAAACTGTGTGTGGTATAAACTATTTGAATGAAAAGTAAAATGTATGGCACGACATACGACGAATTAGATTTAATAGGTAGAGGTGTGAACGGAGAGGTGTTTAAAGTGAGACATAGATTGGATGAACACGTGTACGCTATTAAGAAAATTAAAATAACAGGTATGTCATGGACAGCGCTTTTCTTACTATTATAACTATTATTTATTTAACTATTGCTTTAATGTTTGAATTACTTATAAGTAAGTGATAATTAAGCACATATTTATCTTAAAATATGTTTAAACAAGTATTATAGGGAATCGCAAAATTTTATCTTTTGTTTACATTTTTGCTTACATTTACTACAAAATTAATATAAAATAAATAATTTTATCTTTTAAATAATTGTTTATAATCATTTAAAACTTATAAAATTAAATAACAAGTTTTATTATATATTTCATATGTAATTATTTTTAAATAAATTTCCAATTCTTTTTCTTTCAACAGAATATAATAGAAATATTTTAAATGAAATCACGAAATTAAATGCTCGCCTGAATAGCAAATATTTAGTTAAACATAAATTATGTTTTGAGGAGGAAATTGAGTGCTATGACAGAGAAGATCATGAAAATCCCAAACAAACAATATTATACATAACTATGGAGTGGTGTTCAATGAATTCGAGACAAGCGTTGGACACAATTAATGAAGAACTCGGTCAGAGCTACACTTTAGGGATGACTGTATGGGGCGCTTATATATCGTCGGAATTCTTTACCGATATCTTAGAGGGTCTCGATTTTCTCCACTCACACAAAATAGCGCATCAAAATTTAAAATTAACTAACATTTTATTGGCCAACGACTTATCGCTCATCAATAAGAAGAAAATTAGATTAAAATTGTGCGACTTTGGAATTGACCAGAATATGATAAATAAGAAAACTTTTAGTTATAACAGATTTGAAGATATTTATAGTTTAGGTGTTATATTATGCGAATTGTTTTGCATCGATTGTGAAAACATCGAGACAATAGTGAAAAGATCAGTGTTTGACACGAAAAGTTTAGATATTGAATATAATAATATTAGACAAAAAATATTTGCTAAACAATTAATACACGAAAGACCGAACTGTGAAGAAGTGATGCGACACAAACACAAGTGGAGCGTAACATTTGAGTACGCGTTTAGTAAATCAAAGCTATTTTTGGCTCAACTTTTAACCTATCATTTTACAAATCGATTCTCAAAGAATATCTCGAAATATATCGACAATATGTTAAGCTTAGAGATATTAATCGCCAAATTGATCGCTCGTCGTAACCGAGAATTTGACAGACGGTTCTCGTCAGCGATGCCGACAAATGTGATTATAAACGAGTTTCGCGAAATCAGTAGCGCTCTTCGCGTTAACTGTACCGAAATCAAGACCAACATTGGCAGCGATTCGTTCATAACAGTCATATTACAGACTGTAATTCTGTCGCTATACACGTGTCTGGAGTTGAGCGAGATTTGCGATCTCATAGAGAGTAAATTTAACGCGTTAACCAAATCTATTTGGCTATGTTTCGCGTCGCTGACCATGACTGATATCACCAAAACGCTACTGAACTGGCATTGTATGCCGTATTTTGTAATGACATTCGTAGACAAGTATATGAGAGTGAAATTTCAGCTACTTTTGCTCAATTTGTCACCGAAAAAATATTTCAAATCTCACAATACATTCTCGTTTAAGCGAAAGGATATAGAGGTGAACACATTTGAGAATATGAGACGCATTTCGATTTCGGTTATCGACAAATACGGGCCAAACAGTACAGTCGATGATATTGAAAAACGCATTGAATTCGAGTTAAATTCATATCAAACAAATGGTACCTTTTATTGTCAGGTAATTGCGGATCAAATTTTCGCCATCAATAACTATCAGATGAGCTATGATTTTTGCGCCGCCTATTGTTACCGAAATTACTGTATAGTGCTATTTGACAGCCATATTGTCTATACTAAAATGCGAAAATTAGCGAAACGAGATTTAAGACTGGAGACCATCGATGCGACCGAAGACGTAATGACAGCTCTTTTGCGTATAATGAATGAGAAATATCGATACGCGCTTATTGTCCACCACTTTGTAGTGAACAATCGAAATGTTTTCGTTACGAGCAGTCAGTGCTCGGCTTCGCGTGACACTTACGTCAACTACGATATTAGAAACTGTAACGCGAAAACTATTTGGTTCGATGCGACTAAGATGTCGGATGAATATATGGTCCACTGTGTGCTGAGTGAGAGAATCATAACAAATACCACTTTCTTTAAAGTCACAACCGATGTTGACGTCACGCTCGACGAGATTGAATTTTTGTTACGCAATGCTAAGAATAGGCAATCATTTTTAGATGCATTAAATTTGCTGCGAAAAAATGTTAATCATCGGCCAATCGATGTCGACGTAAAGAGTTTTGCGAAACTAATTCGATTGAAGTTTTTCAAATTGGGTGAAAATTTCGCCAAAGCTTCTGATACGGAGTTAAAAATTAATTACGCGAAGACAATGTTATATTTTGTCAGTTATTTTCTGAGTTCTGGACCACATTTTTACGTAACCAATCATTTGCCTGCGATTATATCGTATTTCGATACCGATAACGATAATATCAATTTCTATATACTCTCAACACTGGCCACTATTGCCAAACATTGCGGTCATTGTTGGGAGAAATTTGTGGATCTAAACGTGTTACCGATTATCGTGCCTATGGTTGAGATGCGGAAATCGACAGCTTTGCTGAACAGCGTGTTGAGTGTAATTGATAAGACTATCGGACCTCTCTTTGACACGCCATTCGTTACCCTTAAATGCCTGTTACCAGTGGTGCACAAACTCGTTCATCACAACCACCTAAATATACATAATTACGTTACGAGTATTATAACAACTATTAATTTAAACCGATATTTTTACGAACTAATTGTCTGCACCGGAATTGCGGATAAATTACTGTCGAGAATATTCGCCACCATTCAAGTTGGATACGCAAATTGTGATTCGTTGATATTTTTCAGTAAAATACTTAAGGATAATAAATTACGTTTTACGCTAAGCAGCTGTAAATTAAGTTTTAAAGTGTGCACCGAATTCGACCGCATATTAAATACGAACCACTATTACGCCAAAGCAAGTGCTTTGCATTTAATAAACTTAATTGATTTTCAGAATTCGGCAGAAATTCATTTATTGCTCGAATCGAATATATTCTTATCGCTAATATCTTTGATAACTACTTATGATTTTTTAACTGTAGAAGCTTTCGAGACATTGAATCGATTAATAACTCACTGCAATGATTCGCAAATCAGCCTAATATGGGAGGATATTATGGTTGCGATTGATTTTTTAATTTTTACAATTCGATCCGATTTGCAAAAATCGAAATTTTTGATTCTACCTATTATTTCGTTTATATGCAAATTGATAGCCAATTGTGATTCGCGTCGAAACGATGCCTACGATTATATTATTGAAAATTCTATTTTAGTATTTGTTTTCGAAAATATTTGTAATGATTTAATTAAATTTTCATTTTGAATAATAATAAATAGAAATTTTTTTTAATAAAGTAATTTATTTGAATGAGATAAACATTTTTTAATCTAACAATTAACTGGTATTTAACCATAAAATTATTATCAGATTCGATATAATTATTAAATAATTAAATTTATTTACAGCTTAAGCCATTAACAAATATGGTACTAAATTCTGTTTCTTTATCTTTCATTCTATCAGATAAGTGTTGGCATGTATTTTATAAGTTAAATCAATTTCACAAAATTAGATGACCATTACTTCTTCATTTCTTTTATTTGATTCTACAAATTAAAAAATGCAAAAACTTTATTTGGAATAACTTTTATAATTAATAAAATTATTATTTAATGAATAATTTAATGAAAAAGTAATTTTTTTTTAAAAATTATATAAAAATAGATAATTTTAAATCGAGTCGATCTATTTAACGCTATTTTCAGATGTTAAATATAATTATTTTAAATTATTAAAATGATATAAAATCAATAATTAGATTATTTTACAAATATGTTATGTTTAGTTCGAAACTGTAACTTTTCCCGTGTATTATTGTAACTCTATTAACAAAAAAATTAAATCTCATTAATGTTTGAGATATTTATACCAATTTTATAATTAAATTATCATTTCTTATTGAATTATTAATTAAGATATTTACAAATATTTCAATATAAAATTTTTCAGAAGAATTTTCTTAAGAAAAATATTTAAAAGATATATTTTGTTTGATATAGAAACTGTAACTTTTTCCATAAATGATATTAAGTGTATTACCAAATAACTCAATTATATAAATTTTGGTTTATTTAATTTTTAATATTTTTTATACTTTTATAGTACTTTTTTAAATGCATTTTTTTGGCTTTTTCTATATTCAAATATTAGTCAATATTTTCGGTCACTGTTAACTTAGTGACCGAATATAATTAAAATTGAAGTATTTTTTTTTACTTAAATCTTGTTATAAAATAAATTCTAAACATTTATTTTATTTATAATAAAAGTTATTATATTTTATCAAAATTTTAAATATAAAAAAATAAACTAAACTAAAGAAATGAAATTTATTAAAAAATTCTAAGGCAATCATTTGTAATCGAAAACTGTAATTATAACAATAAAATGTGATTTATAATCTATTATTAAATTAACACAACACACTCTTGTATAATAAAGCTTATGTAATACTTTGTGGAGCATAAGCATCAATAAAATTTCATTTAAATCAAAAAAAATTCTTGTATAATATTTAATTTGAATAAAGTTAATATTTACAGCTGAGTATAATTTAT
>JAQIYA010001799.1:0-11522 GCA_034699355.1 Microtritia minima
TAATTTGGCTTTTAATATCAAAAAGATATTTTAATCATAAAAATATGTTAATACATACTCTGTGCTTCTTCTACTACTAAACGACGAACTTCTGGAGTAATTTGAATGAGATATAGATCTTGAACTTGATCTTGACTTTGATCTTGACATTGATCTGGACCTTGATTTTGATCTTCTTCGCTGGGAATCATTTAATTTCTTAACTTTTAAACCATTTTCAGGACTTTTAGATTCAGATCGATTTAGACGATTATAATTTGTTAGTGAATAACTTTTAGGTATATCTTTATCCGCTCGAATATTATTATTTTCATGAACAGTACTCTTCAGTCTCTTCGAGTGATAGTCAGAGGAGCGAGATCTTGAACGCGACTGTCGCTGCTGTGGACTTCGTATCAATCGATTTATAGACTCTTTTAATGGCTTTTGTTTGTCTGATGCAAACAATGAATGACTTTCATTTCTGGCTTTTTTCAAATTTAATTCGATGAGATCGGTATCGATGGAAGAAGCCTTCGGAGAAGCCTAATACATAAAATGTGAAAATTAATCGCAACTATTTAATTAATAATAACTAAAATGTATATGAAAAATGGTGACATCATTCGAATCCTACAAATACTTACAGTAAATGACATAATTCCTCATATGATGGCAATGTTTAGACAATAATAGAAAACTTAGTTTAACTAAATCGAAAAATATTTTATACCCTATTCTTACTCTTTGGCGCATTTATTTATTTCTACGTTAAGCATGAGAAACAGAAAAAGGGCATAATTTGTAAATAATAAAAAGAATAAATCTAAACTTACCGTAACGTTATTGTGAGACTTTGGCTTACGAGTCATTGGGGATGAGGAGTATTTGTGTCGGCCTTTACTGGAATGTTCATTACGCGTGGTTTTATTATAATCAGAATTATTGCTGGAAGTGCTTTCACTACCACTACTGCTACTACTACTAGAACTACGACTACTACTACTACTACTGCTATCATCTGATGAACTATTATCTGAATCTGAAGAATGCGAGCGTCGCGAGTGTCTAGACTTAGATTTGGATTCATTTTTTCTGTGTTTTTTCGACGAATTAAATTTTTTTCTTTTTGAATTCGATTCATCGCTATCTAAATCAGAATCTGTTTCACTATCTGATGAATACGAACGTTTTTTATTCGACTTTTTCTTATTTTTTATCTTTGAATCCTTGTTAGCTTTAGACTCTTTTGCAGATTTATTGCTTTCAATTTGCCGTACGGGCGAAGGCGTTCGTAGATATGTATATCTTTTCTGCTGCATTGAAGGATTAGCAGTCATGGCTTCCTTTGCTTTTCTCACCGCATCGAGAGAACTGCCTTCTTTAAAGTCTGGGTCTATTCCCAGAGCACTCTTTAATTTGTCATTTCTATCTCGATTTCTTTCAGCCATTTGATGAGTCTCTTTAACACTGAAATAAAAAAGTAATAACTTTAAATAAATTCATTTTTTGTTGACATATTATATAATTTCTTTGTTATAGTGCTGCCAAACTGTGCCCCACAAACGATAACGAAATGGAGAAAATCAATACTTATATCTTTACAGTTATTGGTAGTTATAGGCAATAAAATGGCAGCCTTTCGACTCGATTACCTTTTATGCTAATCATTAAGTATTCGTTTATGTTATATTTGATTTTTCATCACATTATTATTATACTATTATTATTGCGACTATTATAAAATTTTACGATTTATTGTATTTATATTTTATATTATGATTTAATTAAATGTGTAAATAATAATAAACTTTTGACAAATATTATTATAATTAATATATTTTTTAAATAAAGTAAAAATTGAATTAAACAATAGATTTTAATATACTGTAACAGTTAATAACTGTTGTAACATGTTTTCAAAAATAGCTTTACATGTTTACCAAAGAATATTATTGAAAGTACAGCCAATCGTGTCTTTATATATAATTGAATATTCGAGATTAAAATATGCGTTTCGCTAATATGTTTGTTTTTCAGTGGTTTCAGTATCAGCACAGATAAACATAATTCAAAGCGCAAACATAAAGAACAACTTAATCTGAGTAACAAAATTTGCATCACTGGATGCAAAAGCAATCAAAATGACAAGTTTTGCAGTTATCTATTTATAGTTAGAATAAATGCATTCGCGTTTTATCACAATTTAAATTGAAATACAGAAATCTGTAGTCGAGTGAATGAACGCGAATAAGGAACGAATGCAAATCAAACATATCTTAACGACACACTCACCTAACGATACTTTTCATCTTCATTTCAACATTTGACAAATTTGATGTCCCTATGAAGTGATTTTGCTGTAGTGAATCTAAAATTCGACGATTTTTATTGCGTTTTCTACGCCTTCGCCTGCGATGAGTAGCTGTTAATTTTTTATTCGAATTATTGACATCGATAAGCGTATTATTAGGATTGCTTAGAAGAAAATTGGAAGACGACGACGGTTTGCTTAATGATTGGCCGTGAGATACAGCCAAATACAATGCTTTTAATGAGTTTTGCCAAAATTGTTCAAATTCTCGCATACAATTTTGAGAACACATTTTAAATCACGAATAACTTAATTAAAATAAAACATATATCTCGAACTAATTCACGAAAAAATTGCAAAAAACTTGATAACTGACTATGCTTTGGAAGACATTGGATTCGCAATGGAAGACCTTATGCTTTAAGGCACTCATTGGCAAATGATATGAGAATAGCGTTTGATATTTTGAAGAGACAATTCAAGAAAAGGCAATTTAATGGGAAGACATGGTTGCCATTTGAAAACAATGTTTAGTATTCAAATTTGCAGATAATGTAATATCATTATTGAGTCAATTGATTTTCAAATGACTGCTTCGTTATTGAAGAGTATAACAACACCATAGAGGTTGAACTATAAATTAGCATTTTTTGATCGATGAATATTTGAGTTTTGAGCACAACTCGAAAATTCAAATGAGAAGCGAGTCAAACAATGGTGGCGATACATGATCTCCATCTTCCTACTCCTCATCCCCATCTTCTCACAACTCGTCAATTTGAAACGCACTCCGCTTTAGTAGAGCTCAAACATGACTAACATCTAGGCTTACATGTTAGCAGTGAGAGCCCTAATAACTCGAATAATTGGCCTCTCAGTTATTTCTATTGGCTGAGCATCTATGAAGGATCAGATGCGCAAAAAGTTTGTATAGAACTCTAAGTGAAACGCAATATTGTTTATTGGCTTCAGTTATACGTAATAGAGAATATTCCATAGAATATTAGCTTAATATTAAAATCATTTTAGTGACCACTCATCATATTTATGTATTTGTATTTATGTAATTATGTTTAATAATAATAAAGACACTTAATTCTGTAAAATAATATTTAAAATATGTTTTTAAATGAATAATTCGATTTTGATTCATTTAATAAAATTATATTGAAATTCAATAAATTTGAAATTCAAATAAAATTCTTAAATCAAATCGAGTAAAATTATGCAATTAATGAAATGCATAGATTATATGAATATAAAAACTTTCTTTTCGAGACCTAAAAAGTTCTATAAAACAAAGTAATACAACACTCACTTTGTCTCTTTCGGTTTCTCCATAATTAATAATGTCAACACTTTTGTCATCACATGTATTTACACTTTCGTTAAAATTTTAATCCGAATGGCTATCTTATCACAAATTGCATTAACCGACAGCAAATTTTTTAACTCTAAAATTTATTTAATAATTTATTCATCTATAGTTATATCAAATAAGGGCAATCACTAATTGGGCAAAAGTAAATTATAGCAGAATATAATAATTCATTGCTGATACAAATTAGTTCACATTATAATTAATCTTAAATTTATTCATTTTATTTAAAACTACAATTTTATCAATCAATCGCCAAAATTTTATTAATGTGGAAATTTTTGTTAATATAAACATTTATGTAAATACATACATATTTACTATATTAAATTTTCATTAAATAACTTTCCGGTCTAAAGATCTGTGTTAGCAATGAGCCAAACTCATCGAATTTGTCACACATTTTTTGAACAATGAATGATTTTTCATAAAAGAATGCCGACTAATCCATAAATCCAACCAATTTAGAGATATCGAACTCTTTGCACAAATACATAACATAACATTTTCTTTACAACTTCCTACTACTGCGTAGAGGAATACACTGCCGAGCATTACAGACAGTGTTTTTACCGTGAGGTGTATGTGGCGGGCAATGCTATGCAAGTAGAGTTTGCTGACAAGTGGCCAATATATCGCAAGCAAAAAAGCATTGTAAGGCTGGCGCGAATCTACGAGTGCTACCACTTATAGTCTACACCAATGGCATAACACCATAACCATTACACCACTCTCTATGTACAGCATAAAAGTACCGATATTAATGAAATTAATGAATTTAAAAATAATTAACAATTAATTCTATCAATAATTAGTTATCATTTATATCTTTCTACAAAGTTTTATACAAATTTATTGTTTTTAATTCATATTCACAATTTAAATACAAAGAAATTGCTTTCGAATGCTCGCTCACATTCATCGCTACTTTTATTTCTGATGACTGTAACGTACAAATTAGATTAGAGTATTAAAATAGTAAAAGTAGAAAAAATGAAAAAGAAATATGTTTAAACAAAATTGTTGTTTACATGCAGACAAACTTAATATAAATTAGTCAAAACAATATAAGTCTTTGCCAAAAGTGGTCAATCAATGAACTGAAGGGATGTAAACACAAACGAATGGCTTAACTATCCATTTAAATACCGGCACAGTTCAGCACTTTACTAATTTTACAATTAATTTTATAATTTTACAATAAGTTGTAATACAAAATTTGAGTTTATTTTCACTTAAACCAAAGCTAACAAAACCATTAAAACGAGTTTCAAAAAAGGCGCACACATTTCTACACGATTTCGTTTCATTTTGCTCTTTATGTCAAATTTAAATTATAAGAAATGTAAAATTAAATAAACACTTGCTTTGAATCGTCGCCTAAACCCCAATCCTTTTGCTGAGTTCGGGTCTCCATTTGATGATTGAGAGCATCTCTTAATTCCATTAATTTGGACTGAATTTCTTTATCCGAATAGCTATAAATAAAATGCAAACAATGAACACAAACGCGACTCAATGGCGACTCAAACGCGTCAACGCGTCCAACACTACAAACCCGTGCGCTTCCATCGACTCTTGCATTTCGAGGCACTTGAGCTCAATGTGTCTCTTCCTCTGGTGGTCGAGTATCTCCTGATTGGGAACGCGATTCACTTCTGCCTCCAATTTCTTGAAGTCCTCTTCTGTTCGATACTCCACTTTGTTTTTCGTCATCTTAATGAACGACATATTTCTCTGCACATAACCATTAGTACCGCTGCCGCGAGCGGTCTGCAGACCGATTCCGTTATACATAATTGATTGGTTAAGTGAACGAAGCAAACATGAAGAGCACAAACGACAGCAACAACTAAATGATAAACACGTAGTAATGGCGACGCGAACGCACACTCAACGCACTGTACAGCACAGCGCCATCGTATGAGGCATTGACGACCGACTCACCCATTCGTGTCCCATTCGTGTCCCATTCATGTCCCATCGGCTCCATTAAACTTAATTAATTTAGTCATTCATCTAACCTAATATATGCTTAATAAAATGAATGTTTCCATTTTAATTAAATCATGCTTTGTATCTATAGATTAAAATAAATTGAGAATAAGTTGGACTTATAGTTAAAATTCTTAGATAATTAAATTTTATAAAAAGAATTATAATTCTTGTTAGAATATTCATGTATGAGAATATATTTAAATCTTAACTTGATTTAACTTAAATTAAATTAAACTAAATTAAACTCGTTTAATTTTTTAACTCACAATTGTTAGCTATTTACTAAGTATTTCAAATGTTAAACATCTAGAAATATAAGAAAATAATTTATTTAAAGTAATGGTAATTTATTAATTCGTTGAATAACTTTAAATCGACAGTTTTGACAATTAAATAAAAAAAGTAATATTCATTATTAATGACAGTTGAGTATTAATGACATTAAATTTTAATTAAAAAGATTTATTTATTTATTGATGATATCAAATTGTCTTTAATTAAAATGAAAAATTAAATATTATGCAATTTATAATTTAAAACAAGTATTATCCAAACAACCATCAATTTGAATATAAAATTTTATAAAAATTATATGACAAATTAATAATTTATATAAAAATTATCAATTGAAGTCAGTTTATAATTTAGTTTATATTCGAATATATCACCACATGATTCGCTGCAAATCATTACTCTGTGGCCATTTAAATGTATAAAAAACAAACATATAAATTGTAAGAGCATTTACTAAAGTATATAAAGCTAATTCAGTCGAAATAATGGTGGTATTAGTTGGTCCAATATTTAACCGCCAAATCACAAATGAAACAATAAAATAGCGAACTTCTAAGAGTTTTTGAGGCACTATTGAGGCGAAAGTGCATAACACAAAGAGACTTTTCCAAAGTATGTCTTTGCGAAGTAACTGCAACATAGTTACGCCCGTGAATATGTATATCGGTATTATGGCATAAGGTATAAGCGATTCTTCCCTTCCCAATATGCGTCTCCAGATGTAAAAAGTGTAGTGACGATTGTCAGCTAACAGATAGGGATGAGTGTAACTGAATTGCTTTATGGCTGCTGCCATTAATACGAAGGCACTCGTCATTTTCAATGGAAATTTCATTGTCAATATTAAAAATCTCTTGACATTAGAGGGGGTGAAAATCCATGGGAATGCAAAAAAAGCAACGAAACCAAGAAAATATGGTATTTGTGCCAAATGTAGTACTGGTTCGTGAGACGATCTGTCGCCTAAAACTATACCTATTGAATTAATATTAATTAATTAGAGAATGTACATAAATAATCAAATATTTAATTAGCTGCTAATAATGCATACCCTTGTTGTATATAAGAAACAATATAAAAATGAATCCCACTATTATATATCCTCCGCATATCATTATTATTTGAGGCAATACTTGAATAATGGACTTAAATAATGGAGATTTACGTTTTGATTTATCGGACACACCGTTTAGCGTCTAAATTGAAAATCAAAAATAAATTGTGATTAAATAGAAAATGATAAATACCTTTAAAGTGGTATAAGCAGCCAAATGAAACAACCATACGATGTTTGTTTGTCTGTACAACAAAGATATGGCACCGAATAACGATGCAAACCATTCGTGATTATTAACGTGAAACATAAACATTAATAATACAAAGAAGAGCGATCCCGGATCTGTGTAATACAAAAATGAAAAGAAAAATAGTGGTGGAAGTGTTGTGAGAGACACTGACGAGAGGAGAAGCATAAGTTTGGACGTTCTCTACAAAACATAACAAATAGCAATCAATTACTAAACATTTAGTCATTCATTAGTGCTAATCAAAAGTAATATGTTATTAAAAGCGACGCATACAGGAGTGTATTTGTGGAGTTGAATGCTAATCAAATACATGAGATAATTGTTAGCGCAGGTGAAGATAACATTCATGAGCCGAAGAATAAAAACGGGACATATTTTCGTTTCGTCTTCTTCGCCAAAAGCGTAGAGCTCTGAAAACGGCTTAAGAAAGCCTAACGTCGTTAAGTACAGACCGGGAGGTGTCGTGATCTTCGGATTCCACTAATTATTAATTAATTACAATTGTTAAGCAATAAGTAATAAAGCAAAAGTGATCACAATTAAAGATAGTAAAGCGAGTCATACACTACTAAAGTTTCCCTTGCAGTAGGTCTGCGTCTGCTTCACGTGAAATATCTCGTCCATATAGGCGTTTGGCTGATGATCGTTGATTAAGATCATGATCGCCAACACTCCAAACCCGAAAGCGATTGATATCAAAAGCACCACTTTGTTGAACATGGAATCGCTGGTAGGCTTTACGCCACCATTTTTCTCGTTTTGAGCCATATTTTATGATTATATGTTTGTGTCAGTTGTGGCAATCAATACGAAATGATGAACAATAGCTGTTATCATGTCATGCAGAAGCGAATAAGTGTCACCAATTGTCGAGCTGTCAATACGAGTTAAATATTAAATATTGACACTACTTCTACAGTATATCCACGTGTAATTGTTTTTAGCAACGCCTATATGGCAACGAACCACCAATTAATAAATTATATGCCGATCGCATCTCAAGCGCCAAACATAAACCCGTTTCAAGTGTTAAACTTAATTTATTTAATTTATTTGTAATATAATAATATTTAAAAATATTTCGACAATTGATTAAGTGTTTAGTGTGTTTGCGAACAGATTATTCTCAAGTATAAATCTAATCACAGTATTATTTATTTCCTTAAATTTTTATGTAACATGTAATCGATTACATCATAAAATTATTTTACTATCAAACTAAGCTTTCCTTAAATTCAATTTTTCTTTTCCTTTAATTTCTCTCTCTCCTCTCTCTCTCCTCTCTCTCTCCTCTCTCTCTCCTCTCTCATCCTCTTTTTAATATATTTTATTTATTCATTTATTTCTAAATATTATTTAACACATGAATTATATAAGGGAGAAAATTCTCCCTAAAAAAATTCATTTTAACTCAATAATAGAAAGTATTGTTGGAAACTCTCACACCCACGAACATGCTTTATTTTTTTAATTATTTATAGAGATTTTAAAATTTAATTCAATAATTAAAAAGCATTGTTACGGACACACTAATAAGGAAGAGGTGATGCAAATGTTGATGAATTAGACATGCATTCCCATTACAGAAATTGAGCTTTATTTTTATTAACACTTTAATCATACATGTATTTAAATTTGCAAAATTTCTTTTTTCGCACAAATAGTTGCTTAAAATGATAGCAAAGGGTTTTTTTCTTAATTTTTAATTTAATCTTAATCTTTCTTAATTTTTATAATTAAGTTCTTAGTTATTATTTAGCAAAAGTTCTGTTAACTAAACTTAAAATAACTTGCAATAAAAGCTAGATATGAGCAATAATTTAAAATATTATTTTTACATCTTTAAATTTGTTGCGTTAGATTTCTAACGAATGATTGAACGATTTGCAACAATTAAATTAATTTAGTATTGAATGTAATGTGTATTTAATACATATTATACTGCAATCTAATGATAGGCATAATCAGTGGCGAACCATATAATAATAACTATTACAATCACATGTCAAACAATTGAATGATAATTGCTTATCATTGTATTTCAAGTTCATTAAACGCCTCAATTGTTGATTCGCTCCTTATTTGTTCACTATTTTAAGTTTAACATCACTTTATTACCAAATTTGTAATTTATTAATAAAACAGTTAAAAATCAAAATAAAAAATAGCGCATAAAAAGGAAAATACGAGAACATTATTATTATTAGCGACGACTGACTGACGCAATGCAAGCGCTTTGCAATCGTTGCGCGCTATGCATGTGTTAAACACGCAAACATAGATATGTTTCGCGTATTTCGACTCAATAACTGGCCTCAAGTGCTGGCCATCGCCTCCAAACGTCGGCCATTGAACGCAATTAATTACCGGCGAGTGGCGTACGTCTCGAGTCTGCCATCGATGGCAGCGATTTATTATTGCTATCATTTAAATAGCGAACGAAAAGCACTGACGTTGTGGTCATTACGGTCGGCTAAATGCCGGTCACGACAAACCAATTTAACCAAAAACACGGCTAACGAAGAGAAACTCTTTGAAGCGGTTAGAAGTGGAGACTTGAAAGCTGTGGAAACGATTATTAAGTCGAAATTAGCGGACGTTAACGCGAGACACGCGTTGGGATGGACTCCACTTCTCGTGGCAGCCGTTAATGGGAAGACCAAAGTGATTGAGTTGTTGTTGGGTTTGGGCGCAGACGTGAACGCCGGCGACGAGTTCGCCAACGTTTTCCAAACGTCGCGTCGACTTAATGCCAATTATCTGCAAGTATTGATGACTCGCGAGGAAGAGTTTAGCGACATATTGAGCGCTAACGTGTCGTTCAGCGGCACAACAGCTCTGCATTACGCCGTTTTGGCCAATTGTGTGGAATCGGCGAAAGTGCTGATCGAAAGCGGCGCTAATCCGCACATCGAGAACGAAATGGGACACAAGGCTATCGATTACGTGAAGGAGGGAAACGAACAGATGAGGAAAATGTTGAGCGAATACGAGACGAAGTTCGCCGACATTACGAGGGAGAGAGAGGCCGAAGAGAGGAGAAAATTTCCGCTCGAACAGCGAATTAGGGAAGCGATTATCGGTCAGTCGGGAGCCATCACGACAGTGGCGGCCGCTATTCGGCGCAAAGAAAACGGATGGTATGACGAGGACCACCCGCTTGTGTTCCTATTTCTCGGTTCGTCCGGAATCGGCAAAACAGAACTCGCAAAACAAGTGGCCAAGTATTTGCACAAAAACAACAGCAAAGCTTTTATAAGACTGGATATGTCTGAATACCAGGAGAAGCACGAAGTGGCGAAGTTTATCGGTTCGCCGCCCGGTTATGTGGGACACGATGAAGGCGGACAACTGACTAAAGCGCTCAAATCGAGTCCGAACGCTGTGGTGCTGTTCGACGAAGTGGACAAAGCGCACACCGATGTGCTCACTGTTATGTTGCAACTGTTCGACGAGGGAAGGCTAACCGACGGAAAGGGCAAAACGATTGAATGCAAAAACGCTATATTCATAATGACTTCAAATCTGGCGAGTGATGAGATCGCTGAGCACGGACTCCAACTGAGAAGAGAAGCCGACGAATTAGTGAAAGCTCGCTATAGCGGGCAAATCGATGACATGGACGTGTCTGAAAACGTCACCGTTTCGAAACAATTTAGGGAAAGAGTCGTTCGGCCCATACTTAAGCGCCACTTTAAACGCGATGAATTTTTGGGTCGAATTAACGAAATCGTTTATTTTCTTCCGTTCTCCAGAAGCGAGTTAAACCAATTAGTGATCAAAGAGCTAGAATTTTGGGCAAAACGTGCAAAAGATAAGCATAAAATGGAATTAAGTTGGGATAAGAAAGTGATTTCAGTGATCGCCGACGGGTATAACGTTCATTACGGCGCGCGATCTATTAAACACGAAGTGGAGCGTCGAATAGTGAACCAATTGGCGGCCGCTCACGAAAATATGCTCATCAAGCCTGGAGTTTGTGTGCACATAACAGTTGATGAACACGTTAATAGCAGTGATAAAATTGATGATAATTGTGACATTCAAAATAGAATAAAGCTTCAGCTCAAGCAAAACAATAATAAGAAAATGCCCACTTTTATTGATCTACCATTTTATGAAAGAGATTCAAAAAATAAATCCATATAACTTTGAATTCTTATGTTTCATTTTAAATTATAAAATATTAAATAATATATAAATATTGTAATATTAATTGCTTAAAAATAAAATAGTATTTTTATTTGAAGAA